>JANIJG010000314.1:22143-103004 GCA_024611175.1 Megaceryle torquata | reverse complement strand
GCGGGGGTGGGTGGTGTGGTTGTATTTGGTGCGTGTCGCGAGTTGCGTATTGGGGGGGGGGGGGGAGGTGGGGGAGGGGGGGGGGTGGGGTCGGGGGGTGTGTGGTGTCACCCCAAAAATGCCTCCATTAAACCTCTATGAAAGGAGAGATGAAATGACTCGTATTTGTTTGAGTAACTTCGAGACAAGAAGTCCTTTTTAGAGACAAGGTCCTCTAGGCCTCAGGTGAGGAACCGCATTCCTCCACTCTCCTCTCCAATGTTAAATTCTTAATATTAATAAATTAATTAGACCTACAAATCAATGTTCTTCAGTACACACACTGCAAAAATTTCATAACCTGCTACATCTATGCCAGCTGATAACAAGCATTTCCTTTCACATTCAGAACTTCTCAGAAGATGCAGAGTTTTTGCCACACAACCATCGATTTCCAGTAAACTAGAGAAAATTAACTATTCAGGATACAGTCACATTAATTAACTGGGGAAGAATCAACATTTCTTCAAACTGAGCAAAACCCACACAGAAGAGATAAGCCAATATAGCAGCTTGTCCTCCATCCCATCGTTCCTGCCCCCTCTCCAGATGTGGGGCTCTACCTCCTCCTCCTGCCTTGCACCAGCTCTAAAACTCCTCAGACTCTTTACTGACCTGTTTCAACTCTACATTAGAAGAAAACACCATTTTTGCTTTTCTGCCTGGCTAATAAAATGCATCAACGCCCAGGCAGATGCAGAAAGTGCCAGAGCTGACTGGGAATGAGTGGACCCTTTGCTGGCCAAGATCCCACCCCCAGACACATAGTGCCGGGGTGCTCTGCCAGATCAGTGCCCCAGACTGGCTCAGGAAGTGGGTCAGAAAGGGCTGGGGAGGAGCAGAGCAGAGAAACTGCTCTCTTCTGGTGGAGGCAACCTGCTACAACACCTAGAGTACATAATTTTCATCCCAACCCTCCACTTCAGCAGATAAGCACCTACAGGTCTGGCTGTGGTCATTCAGGATATTCCTGCTCTTCTCTGGGCAGGTACCAGCCAGCTACAGGGTTAGCAGAAGGGACATTGCAACTCTACTTCCAATGCTATAAAAGTAGGAAGCCCAGTACCTTTGTGTACTGGTTTCAGTAGGACAGAATCCCAGGCCAGACACAGTGTGCCAGCTGTTAGCAGTTTTGAGTCAGACAGGGCAGCTGACCTAAACTGACTATAAGTGTATCCCATACCATAATTGTCATGCTCATTATAAAAGGGGAAGTTTACTAAGGAATCTGCTGCTTGGGCTCTGACTCCTCCTTTTCCTTCTCTTAGGGAGTGCCTTCCTGTTTGTTGTGACTGCTGTATCTCTGCTGAGGATAGCTTTGTGTACTTTATATTGGCATTAGTTTGGCTAGTTCATTAAGTCTGTTCTTATTTCAAACCACGGGTGACCTCTCTCTTTCCTTATTCCCATTCTCTGCTGGGTAAGAGTCATTAACTGACAGAGCAGCTGCTATAGTTTAGCCCTAGGTATGGGCTAAACATAGACATTTTGCCTTAAAATGCTGAGTAACTGAGTTTAAACTGAAGGATTAGAAAGTGAAGGTTTAACTTCCAGAGCTACCATGCTGCCAAGGTCTGTAGGTTCAGCAGGCAAAACTTGAAATGTCCTCTTATCAAGATTCATACTCGAGGTTGCCAAGAAAAGAGAGACCACAATTAAAAAGACAAAGTTCAAGTCCCTTAGATTTAATACTACACTAGCAAAATGAAAAAAATAAAAGTACATCTTGACCACAAACAAAAATGACAACTTGGGCCTTTGAAAACGAGGTTTTCAGATGCACTTAAAAAAAACCCCCAAAGCCTAAGCTGTACACGTAATCAGGGGATTGGATGGCATAGGGACAGAAAATGGTAGAAGGGCAATAATTTCTTTTTCAAAGTAATGTAAGAGTTCCATTACTCATTTAAATGATATTCTGGAAAAAGGTTCATCCCCTGCCTAGGCCTTTAACCACTGAGTTACTGGTTTGCTCCATTCTGCCATTCAGCAATACAGCAGAGAGAGGAGCTAGGAGCTCCTCCACTGGCAATGTTTCTTTCACAAGTGACACAGACTGCTTTAATTCCAGCTTCTGCACTTGAACTGGGGGTAAATCTGGGGGTACAGTAAAATCAGCTTGCATTTCAACCACAATATGCTAAGCAAAGAGGAGCATTCTTGTGCTTTGTGGTGCACCGCTTAGAGTATTTTCAGTGGTGTACAAATTGTTCAGCTGTGTGCTGAATTGGGTTTAAGTTTTGCATCAACTTGGGTCAGACAGCAAAGCCCAAAGAAAGTAAAGTCACGGGAATTCTATACAGCACATCTGCTTTACCTGAAAAAGGTGAAATGAGATACCCAAACAAATGAAACGCCCTCAAGAAACTGAGATGACTAGGGAGTAAAAATGCAAACTGCTGATTGGATACATTTGAAACCCCTCTAACAATCACACAAAGCCACTTTAAATCAATTCCTATTTCAAGATCTGTACCATTACACCTATTTGTACAAATTGAAGTCTTTGCTGCAATTTCTTTCAGATTAGCAACTAAAGCGAGCATGCAACACCCAGTCCTAACTAGTAATTAGTAAAATCCCCATTTTCCACATTCTCAAAGTCATTCTCAGTGCCTCAAGAAATGTCACATCTCTAAAGGCAATAGCACAGACCTTAGAGATCCTTCTCAACACATAGCTCTTGAAGAAGAAGTTTATTTTTATGCAGCATTTATCAATTTATTGCAAGGTATAATGAAATTTCTGAGTGGTCTGAGCAGCTTTACAAGCTTCATTGAATTTTGAAATGAAAGCAAGCGAACATTTGCTTAAATCAACAACATAAGTCACCAGTTTAAAGGTTAACACTTGATTGTGCAGCACAAGAAACAGACACTTATCTTCCCAGTTCAAGGACTTGTGGTTTTCTGAACAGCAGCACGTAACACTGCAGCAGATTGTTTTGCAGTCCACTTCTGCAGAGATACAAACAAAACAGGGCTCAGGATGGGTGGCCTCAGAGCGTCGCCCACTTGGAGCAGAGCAGAGGGTGGCTCAGGCCCCATTCTCCCCACGTACTGGCACTCCACTAACCTGCTGGGAGACACTTGTGGGCTGTCACCCATACTGTCCTGGCAGCCTTTTCAACACATGAAATGCTGGCGTTGACACCAGCAGTTACTTGTGTTTCACGTGGGGCAGCTGCTAAGCTTCCAGAGCTCTTCTTCCAGCCAGGAAACAGAGGCCAACTCCAGCACCCTCACCAAGGTCCTGTTCAACCAACATAAAACCGCAGGGAAGATGAAAGTACTGTGCTGATGGAGTACAGCTGTCCTAGATAACTGAAATATAGCAATAAATAAGGCCCTTATCTACTGTGGCAAGAAAAAGGCAGGCTCAAGGGGAAGAAGTGGACAAGGGAGAGAAGAGAAAAATGTACCTAGGGAAGAAAGAAAATCTGAAACTACATGAGACATGCACTCCCAATTAACACCATTTTAGTTTGATAATTAGTTCCAAAATCCCAAAAGTGAGTTAAAACATCAGCTTAGACACCAGTCAGACCAATAGCTACTCTGTTCCTGGAAAACACTGGTGAAATGCTTCCTCCTTGCAGCCACAGTATCTGCACCAGGAGTGCCTGGGGAAGGACCCGGCCGTGCTTGGTGTTACTGGACAGGCAGCACCAAAAAGGTTTTTCACAAATTACTTTGGGAATGGAAGGGACCAATTCTGAACAAAAAATGTCAGACCCACCCATTTAAAAAAAAAGTAATCTCTGTAGCTGGGTTGTGTTGTCATACATTGCTTACGTTTGTTTTAATTTTAAACTGAGAGTCACTCCAAGGTTTGTTACACAAACATATGGCACCAGTATTACATTCTACCTTGTATTTATAGAAAGTACTGTGGCAGTCCAGGCAGCTCACAGATTCCATAATGTTAACGTTTATTATTAGTATGACAAAAGAAAAGTAAACTGGTAGAAATTGTGACTCTTAAGGCACTGAACTGTGGACTTAGTAGCTAAAATTCCTCCAGTATTAATGAACACAGAGGCCTCAGGCCGACAAGCTTTTTGTTATATAAATATGCCCTCAGAAAAGTAATTTGTTTAAAACTCAAGCCCTGAAAACTGATTAACACGTTTAATGCTAGCCCGATTAACACCGATGTGCCCTCAGCTGGGTGATGGGAGCGTTGAGGCAGAAGTCCGCATTCCTGTGAGCAAAGGGAAACAAAGCTTTTGGGACAAAGGGTAAACCGTAATCATGCCATTTTATTACCCAAACTGCTATTTCCTCCTTGCCCCTAACAAGCCAGGAAAGCTAAGGGCATGCTCTTATAGTCCTGTAAGTTATGTGATTGATAAATGCCATTACTAGATTTTTCCAGTGCAGCTGTTAAACTACAAGCAACAAAGGTTTGAGACCTCAAACGTGGGTTGTTTGTTGTTGTGTGTTTTTGGGGGGTTTTGGGTTTGTTTTTTTTTGGGGGGGGAATGATAATTTTGAAAAGCATGATACAGTACACCACCAACACTCCCGAACTTTCGAGAAGTGTTTATTAGTTTTGGCCACTGACCAGTGATTGCTGCAGGAGTGGAGTGGAGCTGCTGTGCAAACTGGTTAATCTGTAGCTAGGCATATTTGTGATGGGGAGGGTGGGGGGGTGGAGGGGTGGTGTTCAGCAAGAAATACTCACTGCCTGGCAGACAACGCTTCAACAGTTTGAAGGGTTACTTTTCTTTTTTTTTTTTTCCAAAAATTTTATTGGGAGAACTACAAAACATTTACAGTACAAAGTTTACAGTCTCACACAATTTGTAGTGAACTGACTCCCGAAAAATATATTACAACTCAAGTTGACTTATCCTTTAGTTACATTCAAAACATACTTCTGTTAAAGTAGTCCAAAAGAGTACATAGTGCTCAATCTGTACCTATGTACAAACAAAACTAAGCTACTGCTCATTCATCCACCGTCCAGGAAAGTTTTGGAAAAAAACTCCTGACCTTCTACATAAGGAAAAAAAAATTACAAGTTTTGGAATTCAATTAAAGAAGATATGCTCATGTACTCTATAAAGTTTCAGATCCAAAGATGGCCTCCTCCATTCTTATAAAAAAAGAGTGGCAAAAATTTGCTGTAGTTAAAACCCATCCCTACATTCAAATTATCTCAAGCATTAAGAAAAATACTTATTTGGTTGAGAGATATTTAAGGCAAGCATGGACCCTCAAGAAGGCACTGTGAGACATAATACTGGGACCCCCAATTATTGCTACATACTTTGAGACTACATCACAGTGTGATTGGTGGAGTTAGGCAACAAAAAATACTTTTTGGTTACTTTAAACAAAGTCTGAATTAGATGTGCCACTTTGAAGTCTGATTGCTAAGTCAGTCTTTTTTGGTGGTGGTTTGTTTTTCATATCGGACGGGCTACAACCATTTACATTCTAAAAAAAAAAAACCATAGAAATTCCTCAAACTACTTCCACAGCATCGAGACCGATTTCTATAAAGAAACCATGCAATCTTTCAGATTTACGTAAACAAGGAAAGAAATTAATGAAATAAATATTACATACAATCTCTTAAATTAAGAATTTTACTCATTTACAATAAAATAACCAAGTGAAGTTACAAAAGGCATATATTACTGTGAAAAGAACACACTCCACATTTCGCCGATTAATAATGGCAATCATAATTTAAACATAATAAAAGAATATATATCTATTGCTTTTCATCATACCCGATAAATACAGTATGAACAAATTACCAATGTATACTTTTCACAAGATAATAAATAAGTTAAATAGTTTCATATTGAGTTGTGTGCAGTGACTCATTCATGCAATCAACTCAAACAGCTAAAAAAAATTAAAAAAATCAGCAGTTATTCTCCAACAATTACAAACTAAACTCAGTTGAGTGCTTCCAAATAAAGCAACAACAACAAAAAAATTGTTCTAAGCCAAACATCCACTAAGTGGTGGCAATGGAACCAATATTAAACTTTGGAATGAGGGTTTTAGCATTTGTTATAATAATAATATATAGATATATAAAAAAAGGTTGTTATCAAGGCATATTCTTGGCAGGATGTTGGATTTTTTCTTTTTTTTTCCTCTTTTTTTTTAAAAAAAAGCTTATAGGTTTAGTACGTTCTGTGTTTTTATTTGAACTGGATTGAAAGACAAACTAGTTCGTAACTTTTTTTGTATGTGTCTGAAGGTTTGGAGGAGCTGGACAGGACTCGCGCTCCCCAGATTGTTGCTTTTCTGGTGGTGTCTTGTCTAACGCTCGCTTTTTTTTTTTCCTTTTGAACACAGATGGAATGGCTGCTGCTGGTGCATATCATAACTTGTCTCCAAAGAAGAACAACAAAACCTCAAAACAAAAATCCCCTTCTTCCAAGGTCTCTCTATAAAAATAGGTTTGTTCATATCATTTGCTCTTTCGCAAAATGCTTTTTTTTGTTTTTGTTTTGTTCAGCTCTCGTGGTATATATAGAGATATTAAAAAAAAAAAAAAGAAGAAAAGGATTCACTTTCTTCGCTCGTTAACTTACTTGCTCGGCAGCCGCAGGGCCGGGCGGCGACAGCCCGGCCCCCCCGGCGCCCCTAGTCGTCGGAAATGGAGAGGCGGCTGAAGATGGGCAGGCGGCGGCCAGAGTCCAGGCTGGGCGACTCGGAGCCGCTGAGGGAGCCAGAGCTGAGGGAGCCGCTCAGGTAGCTCTCCCGGTCGGAGAGAGAGTCCGGGGGGCTGGGCGGCGCGTCGAAGACGGGCGACTCGGAGAGGCGGCGGAGGGGCTGGAAGCTGAAGGGCGGTGAGGCGGGGGGCGGCGGGCAGCCCCCGCCGGGCGGTGGCGGCTGCTGCTGGCAGCGGTAGTAGGCGGCGGCGGCGGCGGCCGCGGCGGCGGCAGCGGCGAAGTTCTGCGTGTGGAGGGCTAGCGGGGCGATGAGGCTGCCCAGCTCCTGCCCCGAGAAGGCGAAGGCGTTGTTGGCGCAGGGCGGCGAGAGCAGCTCTTCGCAGTAGGAGGCGGAGGCGGGCGGCGGCGGCGTGCGCGACCCGCCGGGGCTCTCCAGCAGGGCGGCGTCCAAGCGGCCCCCGGGAGGCGGCGGCGGCGCGGCGGCGCTGTGGGGGTGCGGATGGTGGTGGTGGTGATGGTGGGCGGAGAAGCCGGAGAAGCTCAGGCTGTGGTGCAGCTTGGGCCGCTCGCCGCCGCGCGGATGCCCGAAACCGCCACCGCCCAGCGGGTGGTCGCGGGGGGCGAAGGCGCGGAGGTCGCCGGTGCTGCCGGCGGGGTGCGGGGGCGGATGGTGCGGGTGGTGGTGCGGCCCCGCGGCGGCGGCGGAGGGGGGAGCGGCCGTGCCCCCGCCGGGCGCCGGGCGGCGCTCGTCGGCGTTATGGATGAAGTGGCAGCGCGGGCCGTAGGGGCAGAAGCCGATGGTGTGGAAGGTGCGGCAGAGCTCGGTCTTGTACTTGGGGTGCCGGGTGAGGCTGCGCAGCTCGTGGAAGCCGTGGGCGAACTGGCACTTCTCGCCGTACTTGCAGGCGCCGCTCTCCTCGAAGGGGCGGCACAGCTCCGTCTTGTAGCGCGTCGAGTTGATAGGGGCCCCGCCGCCGCCGGCGGAGCCGCCCCCTTTGCCTGCCGCCGCCGCCTGCTGCTGCTGGAGCTGCTGCATGAGGTGCTGACTGCGCTCGCCGTTCTCGCTGAAGGAGCGGTCCCGGAACTTGTTCTCCTTGTTAAGCAGGGCCGTGGGGCTGCTGCTGCCGCCGCCGCCTCCGCCGGAGCCCGTCTCCTTCAGGCTGCCGAACGAAGAGGAGGAGGAAGAGGAGGAGGTGGAGGAAGAGCTGGAGCCGGTGGGGCTGGGGAACTTGGAGCCGCCAGCCAGCGCCGGCAGGTTGCTGGTCGAGTGCCGCCGCAGGAAGCCGGGCGCGAAGCTGGAGCTCGGGGGGGTCACCGGGGTCCCCACGGCCTTCTTATCCAGCATGCTGCTGAGGTTGGTCAGGGACTTCTCCGTCTGCCGGGGGGAGGGAAAGGAGGGAGGGAGGGGGCGGGGTAAGACAGGGAGCGGGAGAGACAGAGAGCGTTGCAGAGTGACCGCCATCCCACCACCACGACTCCCGCAGGCGCTCACTGAACCCCTCCGCGGCAACCGCCGGTGCGGGGGCCGGGACAGGGGTCGCGCAGCCCAGGCCGCTCCCAAGGAGGGTCTGCTGCAAGTGGTGGTGCGCGAGCGAGAACCGTGCAAAGCTAGAGAGAAACCCACTTACAGGCTTTGCTACATGCGCAACTTTTTAAGGAGTTCCTCTCGGCAGCGCAACACTCGCGGGTGAGCGCCTGCCGAGCAGCTCGCCACCATTATTACAACTTCAGAAAAAAAGCCACCCTGAAATCCCCCACAGCAACGTTGCCGCACACCTCTCCAAGGCTCACAGCCTTACAGCAGCAACAGCCGCACCGCTTGAGCCCGGCCAGCTGTCAGGCGGAGACCCGCCCGTAGAGCCAGTCGCACACCCTGTCCCGGGCAGACGCGAGGCCTCCAGCCCAGTCGGGATCCGTCCCCGAGCCCAAGTAGCCCAAAGCGCCACCCTACAAACGACGGCACCAGTCCGGCAAGTAGCAGCCCGGGTCGCGCCTGGGGAGCCACGCTTCTCCCTACCTTGCACAAGAAGTCAATGTCGTAGAAAGCAGATAAAAGTGTTGTCGACATTTCTAGATCCTGTAATGGTCGGAAATACAGGAAGGACCGAAAGATCCCGCTCTCCTCGGAGGGTTTGGAAAAGCCACGACTATATAGGAGGGGGCCGTTTGCTTGAGATCCGAAATGGTCCCGTCTCCTTCCCGGTGGGGCGGGCGGGACGGCGGGTGCCGGGCCGAGGCGGCGACGGCGGCTGCACAGCAGCGAGCTAACTGCGGGAACTCCGCGGCACCCCGCGCCGCCCCCATATAAACGCCGCCGCCGCGGCCCGCGGGGGCGGTGCCCCGCTCCCCCCGCCCCGCCCCGCCCGCTGGGCCCGCCCCGGCCCGGCCCGGCCCGCCTCGACCCGCCTGGTCGCCCCGAGTTGCAGAGGGAAGCTGCGGGGTCGGATGGCGGGGAGCGGTAGCTCCGCCGTCAGCCCCCCTGTGCCCCCGAACCGGGTGCACCCATAGCGGGGACAGCGCGGGCGGGATGAGTGGCGCATGGGCCACTGCCGCTCCCGAGGCGGAACCGGCCTGGGCAGAGCAGCACGGCGCCTTACGGGCTCGACCCCTGCGAAAAACTCTTTTCTTCGCACCCCTCTCCAAATACCCGGCACCTCGCGGTTGCTGCGTCCTCAGCTCCGTTCGGCTGGCCGCTAATTGCCCGCGCAGCCCCCGGGCAGCCTCCCCTGTCCCGGCGGGCGGCGGCTGCCGCCGAGCGGAGGCGGTCGCGCAGTACCGTGGGAGAGGCGCGGCAGTGCTGGGGACACCTCTTCCTCCCGCCCCACCGAAAATAAACTTTTGCCACGTAATTGGTTTGAAACAAAGGTCGGGCCCGCGCTGCCCCGGTGCGACCGTCGGGACGGCAGCCGGGCACGGGCTGCGCGCCCCGCCGCTTCTCCCTTCTTTTCGGGAGTTCGGGTTTTGGTTTTTTGTTGTTGGTTGGGTTTTTGTTGTTGGTTTGGTGTTTTCTGTGTGGATTTATTTATTTATTTATTTATTTAGTGAGTTTGGGAGAGGTTGGCGGGCAGGCATTTCTGCGTTAACCCTGCACCGGCCGGGCTCATATGTGACTCCCCCGCCCCCAACGCATGCCCCTTCCGCCTCCCACCCCTCCCACGCTCACCCCCTACACACCTCATTGCCAGCCGTGGCCAGGCAGCCGCCAAGGTCTTGTGACCTGTCGGGCTGTGCCAGCCTCTCGCCGAGCTCCACCGCCGTCCCGGGAGCCTCCCTCCGGGCTAAACTCCGCTGCCGGGACGAGGGCGAAGGCAGCTTCAGCTCCCTGCAGGCAGAGCTCCTTCCCTGGCCCGGGAGCGGGCTCCCGTCCAAGGCGGGCCGAGAGCCGCCGTGCAAAACACCTCCGCCCCCCGCCGCGCCGATAAGGCTGCGCAAACACTACGTGGGAAAGGCGGCGGCGGCGGGAGCGGCTCTGCACCCCCCGTCCCTTCCCGCGTTTGCTTAGCCCCGGGACAAATGGGAAGGGGAAAATGGACGGACGTGTAAAGTTTTACTGCTGCTAAAGCCAGCAGAGGCGTTTGATCCTCTTTAGCTTCCGAGCTGGGATGTCAGGCCCTGGAAATCCAAGGGTGCAAATCTGACCACGTCAGCAGGAACCCTGCACTTTGAAAACACATTTGCAAAGGAAAGCAACTTGGGGGGGGGGGGGAGGGGGAAGGGTGGGTTATTAGAGCACTTCGCGTCGGGTTTTTACAGTCGCCCCCCTCCCTGCCGCCATGCGGCTCACGTTTCCATTTGGTTCCTCCCCTCCTCCCACGGAAAGGGGGTGGGGTGGGGGGTTAGCAGGCGGGACCCGCCGAGCGCACCCCCGGCAGCCGGTACCCGGCCGCTTGTAGCCCCGCGTAGCGTCCGTGTGCCGTCACCCGCGGAGGTGCGAGACGGGACTGCGAAGTTACGGCTGAACTTAGAAAAAGAAATCGAAAAGCGCCCGGGAAAGATGAGGAGCTGGGGTATAAAAAGCCTAAACCTCTTTCTTCCCGTATCCTGGCACTTTACTTAGGCAAATCCCCTGGTCGCCGGGCGCTTTTGGAAGCGGCGCAGCCAGCCCCGCTTCCAGCCCGTCCTGCCTCCCGACCGGACGGCAGAGGCCGGCCTGGACCGGGCCGAGCCGGGCCGGGCGCCAGTGCCCAGGCGGCTGCGCGGGGCTCTGCCACCCCCTGGTGCCCACACCGTCCGGGAACCGCTGCACCTTTCCTAGGGGGGGGTCCAAAACAAGATTTCTTAATTCCTCCTACCTTTCCCCCGTCCAGCCCTGCGGGAAGGTTACATCTCCTGACCGAGGAACAAGGCGCTGCCCCTCATAGGGGGACGCCCCCCGAAAGCAAGACCAAGGCGGAGGCACGCGGTAAGGGGCAACGCTAACCCTCACCCTGCCTCTTCTCCCGTAACCATCTCCCCGGCCCACTCGCATTTGCTTGCATACAGACCCAAGATCAAACCCTTCCTCATCCCAAACATATCTGTGAGGAAAACATCACCTTCAGAGCAGATCCCGGCTGCTAGTGAGAGTAAACAGTTTACGGAGATAATCGTGCAATGTGTCATCATCATTTGGAGGAATACGTTGATAAATTGACTTTGATCAAACACATAGCAGATAGTACTTTGGCATAAGATTTTCCTAACCCTCTTCTCAATTGCTGCTTGGGGTTTAAAGGTTCTTGATTGAGTGGTTATAGAGTAACTTAAGTCACCAGCAGTGTGTGGTGAAATGTATGTGCGCTGATACATATTTTTTTTATTTGCTCTCTATAAACTAAGGCGGGATGACAGAGGTTTCAGCCACATTTTAAAACCACGATAAGAAAGACCAAGTTTTCAAGCTGTTTGGTTTACCAATTAACCAAGTCCTCAAGGCTTCACAAAGTTACTTAAGTTTTATGGTCACTATGGATCTACTCCTATGCTGTTACCTACCTGCACTTACCCAGTTGTCAACACTGATATATAGATACATACGCATTTTAAATTCTAGCCAATAAAAGCCAGTTACTAGATAGTCTTACACTAACCACTGACATGAGCTAGGTCACACAACCGTACTGTAAAAATATTATACAAAGTTCTGTTTGTTTTCTATTATAAAAGTCATTGCTACGCTAGTTCAGAAATGTTGGAAAGGTGTGTCAAAACCAGCAGCTGTTAATTAATTGTACAAGTCTTGACTATTTTTAAGAGTGGTTTCCAGACATATCTGGGCCGTTCTTTCCCCAGGAGCTCAAAACAGATGCAAACAAGTAAATTTTTAGGCTAACTCACAGTGTGGCTTGTTAACGTCGGGTAGCATGCATTCTGTGAAACATCTTTTTATCTCAAATTCCAATGTTTCCCTTTTGCCTATTAAGTCTCAGGTTTCATTGTGTGTTACTTGTGTAAGTAACCCCGAATGCTGGAAATATAGAGAAAGTATTTACACTTTTGTTCCTAAACCATCTTTTTTTTTCAGTAGTTACTTCATCTTGTGCAGTTTTCAGATGTCCACTAAACCTAATTTGGAAGCTTGTCTTTATTTACAGGAGATTCCATTTAAACTCAAGAAGCGAGACGTAATTGGCTACTGGGTACTGCAGCACCCACCGACTGTGAGTGGTCTGGGCCTGCGCCTTGCCCTGGTGAGGTTAAGCCAGCCCTTGTTAAGGCTAAACCAGACCCCGGCATGGCAAAGCCAGGCCCTGTTAAAGCTAAACCAGCACCAGGCGAGGCGAAGCCAAGCCCCGGCGCTAAGGGGGCCTGGGCCCAGCTTGGGCGCGCCGTGCGTACGGCGGTGTTGCAGCGCCACCTGCTGGGCATGCACCGCAAGACGCAGAGCCGCCGGCCTTGGGAGCACTGCTGATGACCTGCATCATCACCCCGCAGCACGACTGACGAGTAAACTCTACCAGTGTGCAACTACGTGCAGAGGTTGAATGCAAACAATGGTCTACTGGACATGACAGTCTTCCAAGGGGACCGAAACAACAACGTATACCCACGTAAACCTTCATTTTGGCGATGCCCAGCTGTGCTACAGCTGAACCAAAAGCCACAGCCCTTGGCTACCAGAACATAATGCATCCATTTAAAATATTTATTTTCAATATCTCATTTTCATATCGAAACCCAACTTCAGTTGCCAGAAAAATACATTTGCAAAGCACAACAAGCATTTGTGTGTTTCAGCCAGTGACAGTGTATTCCCAACAGCTGTCTCACTGAGCACCAGTGACAACCTCCCAAAAGCAAGCACTGCAGCACAGGGTGACTTCTGCTACCCTTCTGAGGGCCTGACTCTCCCGAGCAAGACCTTACTTTCCAAGACTACTTGCAGAGCAAGGTGTTTTGAGGTAAAGATGAAACTGGTTTGTTCACAATGAGACAGCTGCTTTGAACACAGTGGTCTTCATTTTAGAGCAATTTTATAAAAGCAGTTATTTGATTTCCAGGAGAAAAGAGGCACACAGAAGTCTAATGCTGTTTCTATGTTCAAAACAAGTTTACTACTGAATGTGAATCCCTGCCTTCCTCCAGAGGAAAATGCAGTAAAATTTAAAGCGTAGTCTAAAAATTGTCATGAACAAAGAAGCCGAGGTTTGTTTCTTTTCTTTTAGAAACATTTTTAAAAAATACCACACTAATAATTGCCATTCTATATCTTGAAAGAAGATCAAAACCAATTCAACTTTTTTTCTGGTATTAAAATACAGGAGGTTAAAGTGTGGGATAAAGTGTAACACAACTACAGGTGGCCTGCACCTGGTTGAATGGGAAATATTAGGCTTCACTGCTTTGCTTCCTACAGTAGCTAAACTAAGCCATGCTCAGCTGAATGAAATTAGCAAATGCTTTTAAGAACAGTCTCCCACAGCACATCTGACATAAAAAAATAAAAAAGAATCAATGGACTCATATATAAAAATATGGGTGTAGCCTGAATACTGAATAGTTTGTTGCAGGTTTACTGGAGTCACTACAGCCATCTCTGATTTCTTGAGCGTTGTTAAAATTCAGTCTCCATGCCCATCCACTAACGTGGGCTCAGCTCCCTGAGGATGAACTTTGAGTAATTTACTTTTCCAGATCTTAATTTTTACAAGTATCAGACTTCAGCAGATTTAGTATTTTAAGGCAGGCTGTTATTCTCTCATTTTGAATAGCCAGTCTTGTGAATTCTGCAGTTTTGGAAAATTCTGGAGTTGGAGGCAGTGCTCTAAGAAGGCATTCAACGAGCTGGGCTTGGTCCAGTGCTATTCTTGATAGTCGATTAAGTTCTCTGTGATCTGGTAAAGTTAGCTGAGTCACTGATACAAGCTGTAAAAGGTGCTTACTAAGTTGTCTGACATGAGTCAACTTCTCTGCCCAAAAGTTCACTTCTCCTTTATCAAACAGGTAATCTTCTTCCTTAACAAAAAGAAAACCAACAGTGATTAGAAAATGACTACTTGTGGTCTTGGTAATAGGAGAAAAATATAAAATATATGAAAGAAGATATCTAGAGAAATAATGACAATAGAGGCTGTTACAGAACTTTTGGGGTTTTGCGATTTTTTGTTTGGTTTTGTTTTGTTTTAAGGTAAAAATTAATATGCATAATTTTTCAAGGGTTTGAGAAAAGCAGTAAAAAAGGTTCCTAGTTTGCCAAAGAATTTTTACCTTCAAAAATCAGGCAGTTAGGGCATATCTCTTGGGAAACAGTGGAAGTAAATAGTAGTCCTAATCCTTAACATGTGCTTGCCTTCCTCTGTGAAACTGTCTTACATTTCACAGAGACCTCTCTGTAACCAGTATGATAATTTGCTATATCATGGAGCTTTTTGAGTGGATTAAATGAAAAAGGAAAACTGTACCAGTCACGGAAACATCAGAAAGGCATACCTAAACTGCAGGCTTAAGAAAAGATTCACAATATATTTCATGGGTCATAGTAATTGTCAACAAACTCCTCAAAGATGTAGCTGCTCCCACTCCTTCCGGTTTACCTTCCACCATTACTTTGATTTTTAGTCTTTTCAAGACAAAGAGAGCACAGTGTATTATTATACAACATTAGGTTTCACAAAGCCAGTACAGCAAAGGTTTTCTTTACATAAATAATCCTTCTGAAGACAATGACTGATGTGAGCAAGGCTGTTCTGTGTGCTATATACATGGAAGATGGCAGAAAGTTACCAAATATTTAAATGTCATGTCTGGAAAAGCCAGCAGTTGGGATAGAACTGTTCTTGAATGCCAGCTGTACCTGGCACCCACAGCAGCAGTTTAGATTCAAGGCAAGCCATCATCTGCAGTGATACTGAACACAATTAGTTAAGGCCTTAGAATGTTTCAGTCAACAATGACAGGTAACTCTTGATTTATTTCAGTGTTTGTTTATTGGTCTCTGTGCTGTATTTGCCAGGAAACAGACATCAAACTCTATTATAAATATCATCCTTGTGATTTTTTTTTTTTTAATAAATTGTTAATCAATTAATAATGGAGTAGTGATCATCAGGCTTCATCAAATGAGATATTTCATTCCACTCCTACCACAAGACTTCAGAAATGTAGTGATCCCAACATGAGATAGCAAAGGGTTGTTAAAATTACCAGGGCCGAAGTCTCAGAGTCTCTTTTCAGATCGCAGTCGTCCAGCAGCCACTCCAGCAGGATCAGTACACCAGCGTGGAGCTCCCCCCACCACTGGAGCAGCTCACACAGTATACCAAACGCTAAATCCAAGGCCACTGGAGCATTCACTATCCTGAGCGCAAACTCTGTTGAAAGAAAATATGTAACAACATATAGCAACACCACAAACATTTTCTCATAAAATCAGCCCAAAAATGATTTCTTGAAAACAGATGCTGAATTTACACAAACACATTTAGAATGAAGAATTATACTGCAAATAATTTAGATGCATGTTTACTTCTGCGTCACTTGGGGCCTTTTCTCAATTACAAAATAATACACGAAGCAACTGAAAATGCTGATGCTTAGTATTTTTTTTGTCCTGCCCATTTAATGACATTCATTAATTTGGGTTGAAATATACAAAGATGTCTGTTAAAAATGTCTCCAGGGACAGTCCTGACACTATTACATGGCGACTATTTTTGCCAAACTGTAGCCATGTCTTAGATCTGATTTGATGGTTTTCAGTGGAACTCAAAACCTACAGCACGTTACATGTTTTTAAAGGACTGGAATAGAAAATGAATCATTATTTGGTGCACAGTCTCTTTATATAGGATACACATGCACATATATATATATATACACATGTACACACATAAGAGAGAGCAAGCATGTTTTTTTTTTTTTTTTAATGGGGACGCAGGAAGAGGACTGGAGGAGGAAAGGTAATGAACAAGCCCCTGTAAAATCCCTATTACTGTAAAATGCATTTTGGCAAAATTCATCCGTGTCCATAGTCACCAGCAAATGAACAACTGTTCACTGAATGGTTAGTTGCAACAACCTAAGTAGTTCTTATCACTACTCTAAGTACTGATATCATAGGGACCTGTCATTCTTGAAGGCTGCCTTTTGTGAACAGACAACACAGCAGAGTCAGAATTATTTGGTAGAAATCCATACAGACATGGACGGCAGACCTTACTTTTTGTGTCTGAGGGTATTTAAGCATTTATCACAAAGGAAAATTATTGACATGAAAGAGGCATAACAGCGCAGCTGAAACGTGTCCTTTACAACCCATGTTTACAGCTGTAGCATGGACCTCTGTTCTCTAACACCTCCCAAGGCATCATGCCAGCTGCAGGTTTTCGAGAGTACACTGACACAGCAAAGAAATGTACAGTAAAACACCAGGACTAGGCAAGTGTGCACGCCAATGATTAAGGAAGCGCAGGAAACAACTAAGGGCCAAACAGATCAATGGAAAGATGGGTACGTGGTATTTGACAGACCAG
The DNA here is from genome assembly GCA_024611175.1 of Megaceryle torquata. Classification (NCBI taxonomy): domain Eukaryota; kingdom Metazoa; phylum Chordata; class Aves; order Coraciiformes; family Cerylidae; genus Megaceryle; species Megaceryle torquata. The sequence goes on along the minus strand of JANIJG010000314.1, from coordinate 86,372 downwards.
GCAACATACTGAGGACATTAGGGAGGATATATTAGTATTTGAGACCATGAAGAGAAAGGACCATAATAAGGAAGGGAGTGAAGAAGAATGAACAGATGGTCCCTTCTTTATCTTGGAGTTAGATGAGGGTAAATGGAAATCTCCTTGAACACGCAACAGGAAGGCAGGCAGTCAATCTCTTGGTGACACTAATAATGTTACACATGCAGTTTGTCTCTGCTGGACAATAAAATCAAATGTTCAAATCTGTTTGTTTTGGTTTTTTTATGTTAGGACTTACCACTGTATCAGGACATCCCTTAGCTTTGCCCATGAAGAAGATTTTGCAGGGGTGCAGTGCAACATTCTCCCACCATTTATTTTAGGTATTGATTTTTTTTAGGTATTGTTTTTGCTGACATTTTTTTCCAGAACTTTTTTTTTTTAAGAAAAAAACAAAACAAAACAAAACATCCAACCACTTGCTTTCTCTATTGCTAGGCCCTACTTGGTACCAGTCTGATACTCTGAAGAATGGGTAAAACGGTTGGTGTCTCTGTTTTGATTTGCTCAGGTAGAAAATACAGCTTCATTCAAGTGCCATGGGGACCTCAGAAATACTGGCAATCCTCAGAGCTGGAAGAATTGAAAAGAAAACAGACCATGGGGTTCTGAGCCTGCAATAAACATCCCTGGTTACGAACACTTACAAACCAAAACATTGTAAACCCAGCTCTTTCGAATTATGAAGAACCTTCAGAGCTTTACGGATACTTACTAAATGCCTATGATTCTCAATATTTATAGAACATCTCGTTTGTGTCACTTATTTGTATTTGATTAAGAAAAATCAATGATGCTAGAAGCTAAAACCCAAACATGTTAGTTCCTACTGCCTTCTTCCTGAAGTTAGCTGTTGCTTTGAAGGACTGTTTATAAATAGAACTGCAGATATTTAAAAGACCTTCCATTTTCTGAGGCTTTTTTTCCCTTTTAAAATTGAGACTCTTTTGTACAAATATGGTGATGGTCTGTTTGTGAATGGAACACTGGACTACTGAGAAATGCACCAAAACATATACTAGGGCCTCTAATTCTGTTATTATGTGAACATGCTGGACACTACCAAGAGGTAGCAAAATAAGTAATGCTGAGGTGCTGCTTAGACTGAACTTGCTTGCTAGCAGGTTTTCAACAGTGTGACACAGGAGAAAAGGCAGTTTTGTGGTCACATAGCGCAGCAATCTTGTAGGGAATCTCTGTGTTGCAACAAAGGAAATGGTAAGATTTTTTTTTTCCCCCCAAAGAACAGAAAAGATAAAAAACCAAACAAACATAAAACATATAAAGGAGGTCTGACACGCAGGAAAAACATGAAGACCCTGAACACAATATTGACCTGAAAGATGCTAACCTTCAAACCACCCTTCTGTGAACTGCAGACACTATTTAACTGATTAACCAAACTTACACATCAGTTCTGATGTTGAGATCAGAGAAAAACAAATCAACATCACTTTGACAGTACTGAAACTTAGGCTTCAAAAATTTGCTTAGGAGTCTGCCTACTTCTCATGCTAGAGAAGCTAGCACAGCGGCCTCCTGGTATTTGAGGTGTTGACACAGATTCAACAACAGATCAAATTCTGGTGAATGAATAGTTTTCGCTTCCACTCTGTCCCATCCCATCCCACCCCACCCCATCCCATCCCATCCCACCCCTCTAGTGCAGAGCATCAGGAATGGCCCCATAGTTTCTGAATTGCTTCCTCAGATGCTGTTACTTACAGAGCACACTGACATTAACTGACTTTTGATACCGGTTCACAGACATTTGATGCTAGAATAGTTCCAAGGTCAGATTGGAGACCACCATTTCCATAAGGACAACAAAGAGATGGAGCAAGTATCCAAAAAAGATCTAACAACTCCCTAAGCCTGGAGTGCTGAAGTAATACAGATAAATAACAGCAAGCAAAGTTACATACATACCCATGATTTAATATGTAAAAAATGCTTTTTTGGGGGAAAAAGTTCTATTGCTTTGATGACCCCCAGCTCTAAAAGTAACAGCAATGGATGCTGTAAGCACATACAGAATCTTTTAAGATACCCACAAAAGGTGTATGTCTTCTAAGAATAAATGTACATGTCTTCACTGATGTACTGTGTTTACAAGAACTGCTTCTCACATCATCATTTGCCTGTAGAAACAGCACTGATTTTCAAGAAGCCACATATTACACATGATGCTGTGTTCATGACTCATGCTATGACTTTAAGAAGTGGCCTGAGCAAGCCAGAAGTTCACCAGAGGCGAAAAGGGCAGGTGGCTCTCCTCTCCCTTCAGTGCCCTTGGTCCTGATGCTTACCTCCAGCCAGCTCAGGTACTTGGATCATCACCTGGTAAATTAGTACTCAGAACAGCAGAATATTAATTCGGCACACAGCTCGGCATGTGGGTTCTTCTGCTCGGCTGGCAAGCTGAGCTGGTTACTCTGTAGTCAGAATTGGCACAGCTGGGAGATGGAGAAGGGAAGATCACAAGGCAACAGAGAGAAAGAAAGAGGCCCAAGGGAGAGCAAGACCTCCCTGTTCAGCAAGCTGTTAGCTCAGGTCAGCTATAATCTGAAACTTCCCCGTCAGTCATGTAAACAAAACACTAACAGAGATGACTCAAATGACTGAGTATTAATAACCTTTCATAATGTAAGCAACTATTTAAAGTAGCTGAATAAAAAATTTCAAATGACAGATTGCTAAAAACCACTCACAGCTGATTACTGCCATAGAAACAAGACCAGCAGAACTTGAACCTGAAAATGTAGCTATTACCAAACACTGAAAATACAGTAGTGCTCCTACCACAACAGTTCCACAGACTCCCAAAACTGTGTTAAAATTACCAGTTTTTTAAATTCTAAAACACGTGTATGTTCCAACATACAAAAATGTCCCAAGTAAGATAAACATCTTACTAAATAAGCCACCACAGGGGCTGAAATAAATAATAATAAAAAAATCTATGCCTTAAACAAGTATTTACAAGCAGAAGAATTAATATTACTCCTTGAAATGAAAACAAAAGATAAGAATCAGGTACTACATGCTTTTTTCATTTTGAGGAATTGAATTTTCATAAAGGGAAAGGGGTTAAGTACTGCAGTCTTTGTGAATCCACCCACATAAAAATTAGACCTCCCACACACACGTTCATATGCTCCAAGAGCTTTGATCATGCCAGATGTAAATATTTCTTCTAGTCGCCTATTATGTATCTTCCAACTATATAATTGTTCTCTTCTAAAGCCCTGGTGATATTACGGGGAACTGAAAGGATGTATTAAGAGCATATACAGAGATTTTTAAGGACAACCATGATAAAATGTAGTCAAAACAGAAAAGCAGAATATATTCCCTTACATAACAAAGGATTCTGTAATTGGTTTTATACTGGAAATTGTTAACTAATTTTAGATCAAAGAGTAATGCAATTATTGTAAATGTATACTGTGTTCCGAACAAACATAAAGAAAAGTAAAACTGCAAGGAATTTTAACATAACCGTCCTGAGACAAAGCCTCACAAACAACAGTGTACCGACAGCAAGGATGTTTTAAAGGAAAACATACAGTTCTAAGTTCTCCAGGTGAAATTACAGAAAGTATTTTAGGCAAACCAAGTATCTTCTAAATTGGTAAAATATTTTTTACTTTTTTTGCACCGAGTGCTGCCTACATAGATACAAACATGCCTACATCACTATCAATACAGTACCTCATAACACCCTGGAAAAATAAGGTAGTATTCTCACTTCAGAGACAAGATTTAAATCAACAAAGTTCACTGAATGATTGCTTGACAAAACTGGAAATTTACCTCAGGTTTTCTAATACATCACCTTAACAGGATGATGAGTATCAAGACGAGATCAGGTTCTCATCCAAATGATGGCAGATCCTGCATCACAGTCACTAAGACTTATAATATTAGATTTGCAAATGGAAATTGAATCACTAATCACTTTTTGTTGCATTGAAGGTTTTCTTGGTTTTGGTGTTATTTATAGTCAAGTTTGCCCCTATTCTTGACATACCAAATATAAGCAAACTGAATGAGGCATTGCTGCAGATATATGTATATATGCATATATATTAAATGTAAAATACTCTATGTATGTACAGGCTTCACAGTACTTAAAAAGCCTTCTAATTTATAAAAGAAAAAAAAAGTCCCACTGGCCCAACTCAAGAGTTACATAAACTGGTAAATAAAATCAGGTTAGAAACTGAAATTATGTTGAAATAAGTTATGTGTTCTACTTTGAGCTAGACAGGAATTGCACAACTCTGCAGCCAGGCAACACACGGGTGTCTTGCCACCACAAAAGCAACAGGACAGAAAAAAAGCAGTAGCAGTAGATAGAAAGGAAAGGGGTGTTCATACCCACTCAGTCTCTACAAATAATGTTACAGTGCTATCATCCTTCTGGGCACTACAATTAGAAGAGGACAACTGAGAAATAAAATGAACAACAAAAGAAAAATGCAGAAATGGTAACTGTTGCATCCCGATAGTAGGCAGATGGCTCTTGAAAGGGTACTTGTTTATTTCACTGTGTCAGTTTAAGTTAAAAACATCAAACCTTCCACTTTTTAAAATGACCATTTATGTAAAATCTAATATATAAGCAGATTCCTTTTTATAGTGTTTCATAAAATCAAAGGCGATTAGATCATTTCTATCCTCTCAAGAAATATCATTCCCTAGATGACGTACAACTACTTCATCTGTTTTCCATTTCCCTGCCCGCATCTGTTTCATAGCCATGCTTTTTCAGGATGAGTTTAAAGAGGTCCTTCCTGACATCATGCAACACGATGTCAAAACACAACACTATTACAAAACAAACTAATCAAAACTAATTTCTTAATAGATGCAGTCTCCGAGTAGAGTGGTAGTGACGCTGCTCTCAGCTTTGACACTGATTATAAACAGATCTAAGTTAATAACACGTCTGATTATGATGGAAACTTACAGCTCAGGTCCGAGTTGTTTCTTCTTGAACAAAAAAGCACACACATATTAATCTTTTCAAGCCCTTTTTTGGAATGTGAACAGAACAGTATTTTTCAACTCAGTAACTATATGTATGCTTTCATAAGCTTTTCCCATGCACGCCATGCCTCCTGTACACAAAGGGTTTTATTACAAAACAACCACAGCTCACAGATCTGTCAGAGGAAATGAGCATTTGGACTTTACCACTTGTATTACCGCTTTCGCAGAACCTCCCCCCCAAAGCCATGTTCTAATTGAAACAGAAAAAAAGCCATACTCCCTGCATAAACCCACAGAACTCACGCTCTTCCTTTTGAAAAGGTAAAAAACCATTATTCATCTAATTGTTTAAAACACTGCCAATTAGAAAGTATGTGGGGTTTTTAACTAAAATTATGTATTTATTGAAAAAATGAAGGCAAATACAGTTTCAAAATTAGTATTACTAGGACTAAATATATGACTCTTGCTTTTGGCATGTTCCAAATAAGGAACATTTTGCTTAGCACAGATGAAGATTACTGAATGTGAATGAGATGTGTGTTACAGCTGTGCAGTAGGAACACAGGAGATGATTTTATCTCTGTATCATAGCTGGAATTTTAGAGTGTCTGGAGAATGGTAGTGAAAGGTTTGTTATTTAAAGAATAATGGAATAAGGAAAGGGTACATAATCAGTACAGAAGACTGTACACAAAATTCTTCTCCCCAGGATACTTAAAAACCAAAATAATTTGGGTAGAACACTCAAAACCTATTTTTAAAGCAGTAACAGAAAGGCAGGCTTTCCTTCATTGCTATGGAGTCACAGCCACAACCATTACAGCTTTCTTAAGGAGCTTCTCAAGATCCATAAGCTGCTGTCCTGCTTACTAAATTGCGATTAAAATGCTGATAAGAAAAAAAATAATAAATCAACAGATTATTCACATGAACACTCCATTTAACATTGACGACTTTCAGACTGCAGTGCTGAGCATATACAATTATTTTTCATGTATTCTTTCCTAATTTTCATGAGTATAACAACTCATAACTTTTACATAACAGTGCCATGTAATTAATAGAGCTAAGTGAAGCACTGTTAGTAAATAATCAGCAGCCAGTCTTTGATGGATGAGCTGATTCTAATTCAGTCCATTCATTTTCAACTTTAATTAGTGGCATTGTATTCTACAAAGCAAATGGTTCCTTCATCCATGTGATGATCTAATGTTGTATAAGTGGGCTGAAAACAACTGGTAAGGTGTTGCAATAAATTTGGGAATACAGAGTAAAAAGTACAATGATTACACATTCTGATATAATCTAATTCTTTAAAAAGAAATAAGTAATAGAAAGTTTCCACTGCAAAAGCCACTGATTTTAACAAGTGCCCTACACACCAATAAATCTTGTTAAGACAATTATGAGTTTCAATGCAGTAGCTATCTCTCCTTTTTCTTTAATTAAACCAACTGATCTGAATTACTAAGTGTATGATGGTGGAATTTTTTGCAAGACACAAATACAGGCTTAAAAATGCTATGTATTTCTACTTGAGTACTGATGCAACACTATACTTAAGTTTTTTTGCTACTCTAACCCTTGTTCTACATGCATGCTTGTCGCAGCTGGTAACAACTGTGAAGCAATCCATTGACTTTTGAATTACCTATTTTAGAGCAATTTTAAAATACTGGAAAGTCTTCTAATAAACATATAAAAATTAGAACTACTCAAAGCCACTTACATTACAGTATGCTTTGATCTTGTTCTACATTTTTTCCTCAATGTGAGTTTACATTGGTAGGTCTCATTCTTCCAGAAGTTCTGCTCTAAAGGGTGGGATACCACAGAGTTGCAGACTCCTGCAAGCTGTGACTGGTGAGCACATCTGAGTAGAGAAGACACTTGCTAACTTACTGAAAAAATCCTGTGTATGTGCAATGTACTAAATGCAGGTGGTTTTGATCAGAATAGCAAAAAGCAACTTTGGAACCTCAGCAACTCAGTCTTCATATCTGTTCTGATACCTTATAATGAAGTAGTTTGAGAAAAGACTGGTTTTAAGATGATTTATATCTAATTTTTATTTTTGTTTCATATTACTTATTAAAAAAGGGTGACATTTGAAATGAAGTTACTAAAAAGTTTTCCTTATGGAAAGTGCCATAAATCTTTTGTATAATAATTTATGTCAAAAAGGTTCAGGATATATTCTCAGCTTCTTTACTGGTCAACTTTCTAAACCCATTTCCTCAGCTTGTAAGAGCATATACTAAAAGAAGCCTCACAGAAACTGTTCACTATACAAACACTTAATGAAAAGACCCCCACCCTAAAATCAGAAGCTTCCAATAGAGTTCACATTGTCTGTCTTATTCGGATGTTGCCTAAGAGTTGAAACTTCTGTGTAAAGAACAGCTCACGTTATCTTTTTGCTGACATACACGTACACTGATACACAATGCCATAAAAATATCATGAAGTCTGCAAACATAATGTAATGTTAGAAACTACCAGGACCACAAAGTATTCACACTGTGAGTGTATTAGTAACAAATGACCAAGAAGATGTTCTTCCCTTTTATTTTTTCTCTGTCAAGATCCAAATTCCCTCCATTGTCTGTTGTAAGTTGCTTTCAGTGCAGTGTAGTATGGTCTGTTGTTACACAGTTTTCTGTTGTTCCATTAAAAAAATGTCAGCCTGGCTCTCAAGCTATGGTCTACAGACATGCAGGTGCTGCCAGAGATCTCCTATTCAAAAATTTATAATGCTTACAGATCACTATAGGGCAGTTGTTCTGCAGGCGTCTAACAGATAAATTAAGTGCAGCCACAGGTCTCAATCCTAGATTGGAAAATACTCATCTCAGAAAATTTTTTCAAGAGCATTTTCAGTCCATGAGAGAACCATTTGATCTTCACAATGGGAAGATGATGCACCAATGATTCCACTTGAGAGGGAGTTGCTTTCTGGACTTTCTTTCAGAAGTCCTCCGAAATGAGATGAAGCATACATATTCCTCACTCTACTACCAAAAGTCTTGGTCAACATAAAGGCTTGCTGATCCTGATCACCCTACTGTGGCTAAGGCATTTCTCCTCTCAGGACTCAATGTTTCTTCCCATGATGATGCTCACATTTCACATTAAAGCAAGGAACTCACCTCCTTTTTGTTTCACACAGCTCTTGTCTCCTAGGTGACTTCTGGATTTTGCACCTTTAGTAACCGAAGACATTTCCCTTTACATGGGCAGGTCCACACCTCTTCAGAAATTCTCTGGCTTATTTCTATCTCTCACTGAAATACCCAAAGCTCTGTCATTTCCATACAATTGTCATCTAAATGCTTAACAGCTGGGTCAAGACTTGATAGCAAACTTCTAGCTGTCATCAGGGCATCCTCTAGCAGGGTGCAAGTGACTTGGATAGTATGTCTCTGTTCCAGACTTCTATGGGGTGACAACTTCCTCTATATCTTTGTCAGACACACCACCATTTTGGATGCCTTGGCACACCCAGGTGGATCAGTAAATTATAACATAGTTTATATGAATTACTACAGGAGGAGTAGGAGCTACTTACTCTTACACATAATGTGAATATATACACACACTCTTTGACTGACAAATATTATTCAATCAGTAATTTGAGCTCTTTAACAGAAAGTCTAACATAGATACCAATATACTTGTCTAATACAGATTTTACATTTGTCTTTTCCATTTCCTTGAAAGTCCTTTGAGGAACTGGTTTATGTCTCTTCAACTGAGAAGGAAATATGATAGTGCTTTAAGTGGTCTCCCCAACATATGGAAATGCTGAATATAAGTGCTACTTGTACAAGGTACCACAAAAATTAAAACATTTGTGTCTCACATATTAATGCAGACATGACCTATGCAACATCAAGGAGTTCCCAGTCCCTGGAAAGAAACCTCTCTGTTCTCTCCACTTTTAATACACAGCTTTGAACCCTTCTTATTCCAAATATTCCAAAATTTTGTAAATAGGCAAGGAAGACAGAATGCCTAAGTAACCTGTGACTCTGAGTCATTCATTATGACATAAAATGCTTCACAAATCACTTGTATTTATGATGATGTCCAGAGAAAGAAGAAATGGCACTATCTATTTCTGCAGGCAAAATAGACAGCTGTGAAGATTAAAATATCTTGACTTATTTTAGATGTCTCATCTGAGACATTATGACCTGTTTCACTGAGAAGTCAGCACCCCATAATGCTTTAATATTCAAAATACATTTCCCTCTGGCTTCAGCTGTGTGTGCTCTGAACTCCTGCAAATCATGCCTCCAAGATATCTAGCTAAGCACTCAGCAAACTAGTGACCTCCTTTCCAAACTCTGGTTGGCGTGACTTGCTAACTTGCACAAAACAGCTCTCTGGGAAGGGCAGGGGTAGAATGCAAATCACAAGAGCAACACTAAACCAGGACAATACCCTCTTCGCACATTGGCAAGAGCAAGTGTCCCATAACCAGCCTGAGCATCACCTCCTGTTTCTTTACTCTCATCAGTTCAGCTTGATTCCTTTAGCAGTCAATTGAATTTTCCTGATTTACCTTTTTCCCCTTCTCTAATCAGAGTGATGGCACATTCCTCCCCATTTTGCTGACCACCTGCAGGTACTACCAGAAACACAAGAGTTTTCATTTCATGTGGCTAAATGCAGCCTGGCCCAGAGCTACCCAAAGCCACAGCAGCAGTGTCCTTCTAAAGGCACAGTGTTCCCATCACAGTAGCCCTGATGGGAATGCAGGTAAGCACTTCGGGAGCAGAGAAGTTTAAGCTGCTTAGTGAACACCCACACCATCAGAGGTTTTAGCTTTTAGGCTCTTTTCAAGTCTCTACTGAATATATATATATATGTATGAAGTATAGCATTTTATAGTCTTACTTCTCAGCCAAATTTGTGCATATTTTACCAATAATATCTTGCTTCAAAGCTTATTTTAAGCATTATTTTAAGAAAAGTCCTTTTTTTTTTTTCCTAGCCTGTGTAACAACAGAATTTTCCCCTAACTTCCTATGAAAAATCATGCCTACGCTTAAGACAAACAAACAATTTCAGTAAAAAAATAATACAGTATGGACAAATCTCAGTTCCAGCTAGTAAGGATTAACACAAGTAGTTGAAAACTAGGGTTTTATACTGAGATGTCTTAGGCAACACTAAGAACAGATCATCAACCTTCCTTATAAAAATAAACAGTTCACAGAATTAATTTACAGAACTAATTATAAAGAGAAGATAGAAACAGAAGAGCAAAAGGCAGTAAGTTTACAGAAGTTAATTTAAGGTCTATTGAAAAGGTGCAACAAACACGGTGGATGAAATGGGAGGGCAGGTAGAGATGAAGGGAGCATTCAGTGCACAGAAACAAATAATTGCTCTGGTATACTTCATAAGGTCATACTGGCAATCTACAAGAACAAACATCAAAGGCATTTTTGTCCCATTTTTTAACAAACAAGGAAATCAGCAGGCATGCGTATGTGTTTCTCACCACAACTTTTGAAACAGCTGTACAATTTCAATTCAGTCTGACAAAAAGGGTAACGGAATACAAAATATGAAGTCTTGTTTCTGTGAAACTGGACAGCTGGGTAAAAAAGAGAGACCCTGTTGCTGTCCTGCCTAGTGAAAGGCTGAAACTTCAGTCATCAGACATGAGAAAATCCACTTATCTGCAAAACAAATGCATGAGAAATTAAAAAAACAAAGCTCCATTTCACTGCTCAAGGAACTTTTTTTTTCCTTTTTCTTTTAAATAAATAATGCCATTTTTACTTACACTCCACATTGGTATATATGCCTTTAACATAGACATATATGTCTTTAACATAAAGACTCTTTCTGTCTTCAACATCTTATTTTTCTATCTGCATGTTTCAAATGAGCTTCTTTCAGGAAAGGCCATGTTCTACTTCATCTCAACATGGATGGCACTCGTTGAGCCTTCACCACTAACCATAAGATTCAGGCAAAATCCTCTAACTTAGAGATTTTGTTTTTACTCTGTGACAGCCTTCCACAGTGTTGCATAGTTGAACATGCCAAAATTAAAACACACTGCAAAAGAAGGTAGCTAACAAGCAAGGGCTGCCTGCATTGCCTCTACTACTTCTATTCTACAAACCAGCATAGAAAAGAATTCAGTTTATATATACAAGTACTGTTTCACCCAGAGATCTCTTTATCCCTAGGCTCTCCTTCAACTCCACTGTATTTGCACTCTAAGGTCTGTGCCAACCTTGGATTAGGGGAGCATGAAGTTACTTGCTCCAAAGAATCAAGTCCTCTGCACTTTGATATAACCTGATATAACCTGAGAGACTACTTTCCATCTCAGTATGATCTTGCCTATTAAACTAACCCATGTACCATGCGTTGCTTTAGAAGGATATCAATATTGGGAACATCCTTTCTGAAAGACTCTTGGCTTGTTCATTAGCACAGTTTATTTGATCCCAATGCTACTAGGCTTCGGTTCAGAGAACATGGCACATACCTGTTTTCTTGCCGTTTCTGAGAGGCAGTAATGATGGAATATGGGATGCTCATATACAATATTGCAATATTTTATTTTACAAGTGGGAAATTTGAATTAAAGAGGAAAGATATTCTGGAAATTTAATTCTTAGTTATGCTGCTTAATGCCTGTACATTACACAAAGATCTTTCAGTGAGTATGAGAAAAAAAAAATTAAAATCCATCCCCTGCCGTTTGTAGCAAAAGTAGATTAAATTGAGCACCTAAGTGTAATGATCTACAGTTTTGAAGTTCTTGTATTACAATATACAGATTCTAGAATCAGGGAAGTTTGGTTTTGTTTGGGTATGAACTTAAAAGTACAGCAAAGAGAAGTCTGCAAAGTGGATCTCTAGTCTTCAACAAAACATGAATTCGGTTTGTGTGTGTCTGCACGAGGGAAAGTAAAAGGTTAATTAACATAGTACATGAACAAATGAATGGGTTTTATTAGTCCTGGTAACAAGATATTGTAAGTCTAACCTCCACTGTGATCAAGCCAAGTGTATAAGTTAATCAAGACCTTCACTAAAGTATTTCTGTTAACACTTTCATCTTACCAGTGAGAATTATTTATAAAACCGTTTTCCACTGCAAGCATGACAAGGTGATCATTAACACAGCACAGACCATGCAAAGGAACAAAATTAAAAACATGCGAAAGTGGCATTACTCTGGTACTGTAAGCAACTGCCATAAATAATTCTGCTCCTCAAGGTGCTTTCAACAGACTTGCTCTAAATCTAGCAAATCAAAAGCCCTTTATAAAAAGTCTAATTCTCAAAATTTAAATTTCTAGGCTTCCCAAGGATGTTTAACTTGACTTTGTCATGCATGAGAAATCAATTTGTTCAACCAAGCCAGTTCCAAGTTCTCCTTGTAAGAGCTCATTTGGAACTGATTATAGGAAGAAAAAAAAAAAAAAAAAGGCATTAAGTTTTACAGATCTTAGATTTTGAAGACTGAGTCCATTGTGTCCCACAATTGCTTCCTACCCCCAATCAACACACCAGGAAATAAAACAACCAATTCAGCTGGATGGCTACGGCACAGGGAATCAGTAACACAATAAAACCACCTTTCATTCTAGGGTGCTGCTTTGACTCTCGCAGAGGTAGGTACTATCTTGGTCATTAAAAATGCTAAGTGCTGACTTACGTGAAAACAAGCTGGTGGTTTAGGTTAGTTTGCAAAGGTATTCATATTCCCTACCTCACTCCCACCCACATATACACAAATGAAATTCTGTGTGCAAAAATCTCCTTGCAGAAATGCATCATCTCATTATTGGTAAAATACCTCTCAGTGCAAAAGATCATTAGAAATAAATATCAATATCTTACATGCGCCCCTTGAAATGGGGCATGGGCCTTGCATGCCACAAATATTTTCCATAGGGCTCTGCTCAGGTTTTCAGTATCATTCCTGCAGAGGTGAGACCTTACGATGCAAACAGCAGAACAAGATGAGGTTTGCACCGCTGACATCTGTTAAATCTCTGCTGCTGAAAGACAGACACCTTCATTCTTCACAGCTGTTAAGTAGAGTTTTCCAGAAGCAAAACATTTATAAAAATTCATTACTTCCTATAGCATTATACATGCACTTCTTAGTATATATTTTGTATTCTTCCTACATATAATATAGATATTAATATTTAATGTATTTAGCTTAAGTATGAACAGTTTAGAAACTTGATGTCTACAGTACTGAGACAGACTCTTAAAGACTCTTAAAGTGCATTTAGGGCTATGAGGCAAAAAGGGTATAGAAATACCTAACTAATAATGTAAAATTTTGCAAGCTCTCCAGCCCATCCCATGATTTCAGCAGGTATCCCATCTCAGCCTTTAAAAAGAGCATGTGTGTATGGGTGTCCCTACCCAGGGCTCTCCCAAATGTTTCAGATCAGAACTTCTAGAATATGGTTCTTAACTGCATTGTATGTGAAGTTAATATTTGTGATACCAAAATCATCAGAAATGATCAGCCATATTAATTTGGACTTATGCATCTTAAGCAATCGGAGGGTGAGGGGGAAAGCTGCAGGTTATGGGTAAATAAAGCCTTGTAGTTCAGTCCAATTTAGAATAGCACCCTCATTTGTTCCAACTTTCACCTGTGCCAGGTAATGAATGATCAAAAGATTACCACCAACTTCCATACCCTGATTTTTAACTGTGTTGAACCGCTGGTTGGATGCTCTGAGAAAGTAAGCTCCCTAAAAAAGGAAATGATATTCTTTTAAATGATAATTTAAATTCCCTTTCATTCCTTCAGTGTTGTTCTTTTCCTGGTTCCTTTTTGCAAATTCCTAATCATTAAACAATTCTTGAAGTAACAGAATTTATTTTCCATTGTTGTTTGGTTGACTGTTTTGCAACATAATCTAGCTTAAGAAAATATTTGTTTTAATTAACTGTCCCGTATATCAAATTTCTCAGGTCTGTAGCCATTGGTCTTTTGAAAAGAAGTCTCTTGGGAAAGCTTTATCCTTTCATAGCAGCAGTGAAACAAAAGGAAATAATAAAATTAAGAGAACTGCAGCGACTGGCCAGCAAAACAATGCAATTTGTGCCCAGACTTCATCTTTACAGATGATGGACAAGCTGCAACATTAATATTGCAAGTTTCATCTCTGTTTTTCAAACCAATAAAATTTGAGTCCTTTTATTCAAATACTACATCTGACCCTTGGTATAACAAGAGCTGAATACAGTAGCAAAAACATCATACAGATTGTAGGCCAGGTCCTGCAATCTTTGTCTATCTTGGAACCTCTATATGTCTCTAAATAAATCTATTAAAATCGTATTTCAAAAGTCTGGATATGATTAAAAAGCTGAACATTTTTGTTGCTTCTTAACATACCCACAATTAGCAACACAGAATGCCAGCTACAGAAAACAAAAAAGAAACCAAAACACCAAAAATTCACAACAACTCTTCATGGCCCAGCTGTAAAAACTTTTCCACGTAGGTTGATAATACAATTTCTTTTCACCTGGCATTCCTGAACAATCTTTCACACTCTTATAAAAAGAGTGCTTATATTCCAAAGCACTAGCTCTTCTGCACTTCCATCTCATTCAGAGAAAGAACAAAGTTTATCTGTTCAGGAGAATGCGATCAGTCTTTCAGTTTTTTGTTTACTGCTACATATTTTTCAGTGAAGGTATTTAACACTGCTACTTACTTTTTTCATTAATAATTCGGATGTAAACAGCAAAGCAAAAAGAGAAACACACAGATATTTTTTTTAAAAAACACTAAAATACCATAGATATCTCTCAGAAATGAAGTGCAATGTTTTAAAAGCAGAAGATCATCAACAGTGGTGCTATTTTGCTTGTATCAAAAGAGCACACGCTTGTTAAGCAAACAGGGACAACACTTTCACAGCATCCATTAGGAAGTGCGGCTTCATAAGCTTAGGAATTTTGATAAAAAACTGCAAACTGTGCAAAACTGTGCAAATTTTCTTTGACTTAAGTAAATGGTTCTTCATTAATATTTTACTCAGACACAAAGACTCCAAGCTTAGTAGGTAAGCTGTGGATAGCAAGCAGCCTTCCTCCATCTACGCTGGCTTTGTGACTGAAGAACTGGCATCAGAAAGATGTTCACCCAACTTTTTTTCTGTATTTAAGTGCAACAGCTAAACGTTATTCAAGTCTAACCAGTAAACCAGGAAACAATTATATTACAAGTGTAGTCTGAAAGACCTCTACTTCCCAATCAGATCTTCCAAAAGTTTTCGTAACAGCAGGAGATATTTTTAGGGTATAAAACTAGAATGTCAGATATAAAAGAAATATTATTACAAAGACCCAAAATACACCTATTAGCATAAAAATACGGTAAAAGTAGGCTACAGGTCAAATCTGCTCCTGAAACAGCCCTAAACTTATATTAGAAGAGAGAGACCACATGAATTCATTTACACTCCTAGACCTCAATTCTTTCATCCTTGCAACTGACCTGTGTAATTGTTACCTTTTTAGAACAATTACAGCAGATGTAGAAAAACCCAAATTACAGCTTCTCGCCACAGTAAGTATTTCATAATTTCTACCACGTGTCTTTTTTCTTTCTGGAACAAACTTCTTAAATGTAAGGTCACTGTAGTCATCAGGTAGTCACCAACGAGCACAGGTATTTAGCATCTATTTATTTTCCCAGGATTTAAATGGTCATTGTTACACCTTTGACTCCCTGCATAAATCCTACTCTGTTTGTGTGCATAAGAAGTATTTACCATTAAAAGCATGGAAGGGAAAAAAAGATGCAGCTAGACATGTGGTTGCTTAAACAGAAGGCTGAACAGTCAACATCTTAAGGAGAATGTTGTTCTTTTTCTCTGTTAACACCATTCTACTTGGGATCCCATAACTACAGATGGCATAAGACATTATTGGTGATGTTACCTTCCATGGTTTACAGTACTTTATTGGAACATCTAGGGCGATTCACCACAAGGAGTGTTCTAGTAATTCTCAGCAGCACACCCACTGCCTCCCTTGCTAGGACCCGCTTCAGAGGATTCCCAGAACACACAGGCAGCTGTTTGACCTTTCCTCCTGTCCTCAACATGTCTTATCTAGTATAAGCAAAGAGATGTCATCACCTTACAGTGTCTCTGAATACAAAGTCCTACACCGTGTTTGAATATTATACCAAAAATGTCTGCCACAACTTTACACCTCTCCACTGAGGCTACAAGAAGTACTGCTCTTAACATGGGCTATTACATAGACCCCATGCACAACCTTTTGAAAATACATTCAATTTGTAGAAAATCATCTTGTTCTGCACCAGAATACTATTATTTTTTTCTGCTTTTTGATTGTATCACATCTTTATCATACTCACTTCTGTTTCTGCCTGGATGGGTCTTGTCTATGTGCCTTTTTTGCTTTCCACTTAGAGGCCATTTGGATAAATGCCACCTCCAATTTAAATCCTAACATTCAGTTCAGAAGACTCCTCCTTCCTAGCAGGCTTAGAAATCCAGTTCTGTTTAGCAAACTGTGCATATAGTTAGCAGAATGCAGTGATCAAGACGACTGTCAAGGCAGAAGAAATCCTGGAGCTGATCTCAGAAGAAAAATTTCATTGACCTTCCTTCCACTTGTCCCCAGTAAAAGGAATATAAATATATTTTGGCTAATATGATTAGCAGCTTTCCATTAGTAACCCAGATGATGCTGTGAGAACTTCGGGACCATTTCCAAGCACTCATGGCATATCACAAGATCTGACTGGGAGATTTTACTGACCAACAGATTCCAAAATTGTGATTCTCGAGGTAGCCTGAAAATCATGGATGGCAATAAGTAGTTTTTAAGTGCTCTTTCCAATTTGCTTTTTTTTCTACCCAGGGCAGTAGGAAGGACCTGACATTGATCCAACTGTGGGAAGCTCTTAACTTTCTGCACCATAGCAGTCGATGTCATGTATCTAGAATGAAGGTGCTCAGTCTTCTGCATGCAGCTGTAACCTGCCAACAGCTGGACTGCCAACCAACCTCCATTGTCAGGCTGGCTAGGGGAAGACCTCCAGACAGCAGTTTCAGCAGAGCTCTTTCTACAGACAAATTCTGACTTTGTGCTTTTGCAACCCCTCCATCAAATCTCTAAAGAGAGAAGAAAATTAAATCTCAGCATAGAGAAAAAAAAATGCCCAAGTCTGACTTAAATCCAGAAAAAGAAATCTATCAGCTATGATCCCACCACAGACTCCAGTTAATGTCATCCTCAAAGGAGTTTGCATGCATATAGTTCCCTAGTTTATGCTCAGGTAATTACCACTTCTCAAAGCCAGGCAGCTGCCAGAACTGGTTTTAAAAGCCACAACTAAAAGAGCTGTCTGAGGCCTCGCAGAGGTCTATTAGCCTAACCTGAACATCAGAGCAAGTCATCCAGTGCATGAGAAAAGTTGAACCCTACACATTAATCTTTGTCCAGGATCAGAGTAACCTGACACTTGTTTTATTCACAACAGTCCTCCTATTTGCCTCACTGGAAGGCTACAACAGCACTGAAATAGAGCAAAAGGTGGTTAATCTGTCCCCCAGTGTAAGAAGAGGATGAACACATTAGTCATAGGAAAAGGAGAGCTCTGAACAGCTTGCTAGCACCTCTCCTTTATAGGCTTCATCAAGAGAAAGATGCAGCAACTTAGAAAAACTTGAGTATTGCACACAGCAGTGGTGCATAGGTTCTAACGTACAGTTATTTTCTATCTCCAAGCCCACAGCAGGGATGTAGCACTTTCTAAGTAAACAGGTCTGGAGAGAGGAGGGTAAATTTAGCACGCTGATGAACTAAGTTTTAAGAAATCTATATAAAACATTTACCCAATGGTAAACATGTGGAAGAAATGCTCCTTTTATTATGGCCAAAATTTGCATGTACTTTAAGGAATAGTTTGAAAACAGATTTTCAAATGCCAAGAAGCAGTTGAATCAACAACTGAAGTAAAATATCTTTCTTCATTGCCTCCCATGCAACATGTCATCATGCAGCTGAACACTACCAATGACAATGGTATTTTTAGCATTTTAGGCTTGCCCAGCATTTACTCTTAGCTGTTTCACTAGCAACTGGGGCAAATTCAATCTGAGTCACTTATCCTGAAATACTTCATGGATCAGTTGTGGGGTACGAGTTTTGGGATCATGCCAGTCACCCATGATTTGCTGATATCACCTGTGGTGTTGATGATAAATGCCAGACCATTGTGCTGCATTAACATCATCCAGATTGCATAATCTCTTACCTCTCATTCAAGTGATTTAGTAGATCTTAGAGAACATATGTATGAAAACTTCTGCATAGCTTCAGGTTTACCATGGAAGATTTTTAGAAGAAAGGAACAAGAAACAAATCCAAGTAGGATGACTTCTCTCCTTCTAGTTTATTTTGAATTTACCTTCTAATATTCATGATGTGAGGGGAAAAAAAAAAAAAAGTAGAGGCTCAAGAAACTAGCAGCTTTGCTTTTCTTCATGTCAAGAAGAAGGATGGTTCACAGAGAGAAAGGTTCTACTCAGTCAAATGCTAAAGTCTGGAAAGGAACTCAAAGTCACCTTGAAAATGTTTTGGTTCTTTAATCTAATTAAATGCTATGTTTTCTTTTTCCCCCCAAGCAACACATTTTAACTTCTCCCTTTACTCACATTTATGCTTTCTAGTAAATAAGAAAATTAAAAGTTGCTGAAAGGCTCCTACATCCATTTACTCTGATACAGTGAGACAGGGCTGAGATACTATGGGGCACTAAAACACAGGTCTGTATTCAGCAGTGAAGACTTCCACAAGAATCTTAAACCAATCTTCTCTGTAAAACAGTGCCAAGCCCCTTCACAAGAGGATGCCCTTCAGAAGGGGGAGTCAGCTTCTTTTCAAACCAGCCAGCTAATTTATTTATTTATTTATTTATTTTTCCCTGGAAAACAACAACAACAAAAATGATATTTATAATTTTCACCAATTTTTTTTTTTTAATGAGAAAAAGTAGAATCTATGAGGAAGGGAACAACCATCAAGAGAAGAAAAAAGAGCTCTAGATTGCCTTTTGTTCAGAAAGTCCTGGCTCAGAAGTATCATCTATTGTTTATTTCTTAAGCATGTGAAACAGGAACAGAAGGAACAGGATTAACATACCTGAATTATTGGCCACTGGATCAAATCAGCAATATGTTCAGAACTGACTACATCATTTGTAGCCCAAATACTATTCTCAGAAGTACTCAAGAACTAAGGGAAACAACAACAACAACATTGGAGAGATTTTCAAAGATGTTTACAATGCACCCCATAATGGTGGTGCTCAGAGTAGGTGAAATGCAACTGCAGTGCACCCAGCTTTGTCCTGAACAACGAACGCTCTGCTGCAGCCACGTGGCTCCAAGGCCATGACCTAACTTGCTCATCTCTCTACAATACTGCTATAATTGTAGCAGAAGGTTCCTGAAGGCCTATATTAAATTCAAGAATAATATTTATGCTGCTAAATAATTCAGGCACTTTCAAAAGATTTACTCAAGTTCATGAATCTAATTGCTCATCTAAGCTTGATTCAGGTCAGTTTTTAAAATCAGCTAAATTGGTGCTATTGCTGACAATGTTAAAAATGCTCTTAAATCCCTTTAAGGTTAATTTGGTAATTTACCAACATAAAGGTTAAGATGACTAAAGGTATTTTTTATATAGAATTTTATAGAGTTGCACTGGCTTGGCTAAAAGAGTAAAAAAATAGTTTATTTAAATTTCTTTAATAATGTCAAGCTCATAATAACACTGTTGAAAATGGAAAACGACACCAATGAACACAATTTTTGTTCTAGCACCAAGTTATCTGAATTTTTCAAATACTCAGTAAAGCCATCATCAGTAGAGAGAGAAAACTCCTACTTCCCTGACTTAAATTATCTTTCTCGTAAGAAGTAACTCTCTTGGATAAGAAATGCTGCTGTGAATAGGTCTAGACTTTACACAGCCATGGGTCACTAATTTAATTAGATTTCAAAGCAGCTATTCTACATTTACACTGAATACAATACTTCCTGTACCCTCCCTCATACTAAAAGGAATAAAACAATCCCCCAGAAGTTTACACCTCAATGCATGAGGAAACAACAACAAAGTGTACATACAATACCTTGAATCACAGATGGGGTTTACATTGTTGAAGTTATTAGGAAAACTTTAACTACCTGCTAAATTGGTATTTTTAGCAAGGCAAACAAAAGGTTTTCCCCCTTTCTAGTGGGATAGGATTCTGTTTGACCTGCTCTGCTTAGAAAATGACTGCTGTCAGCCAACCTCAGTAACTTCCCCTCCTAATATATAAGCTTTTATATGTATTACAAAATTAAATCAAAATTCTCCGTAAGAATAAAATAAATTTTAAAAATGAATTTTAGTGGTAACAGTGGAAGCTCTTGCCTTCTATAAAAAATAGTAAGTTTTGTAGAGGTTTTCTTGAGGGGTAAAAGGTAGGGTAGAGCAAGGACAGGAGCCCTGCTGTGTATCAGTGTTAGGTCTTCTGAGCTTTTCTCCTTTCAAACAAAAATGGGGACTGCAATTTTTACAGGGTTCTTGTATCGCTTTTGTTACTCTGCATTTCAATAACCTCTGCAAGGTTACTGCTCTCATAATTTGAGTGATCGAAAGCTGCATGGATTAGTTACTTGAGGAAACTGGGGGGTTTGCTCTCACTAAAAGCCATGAGGGAATAACAAGAAACCAGCTTCATACTCTCTTCCAGGAGTTCACATAACATTTCAAAGAATTACACAAGATAGGAGCTGTTACTGGAAGTGAAACCACACTAATAGATGGGATCATTTGCCTCCAGTTTCACCATCTGGAATTGACCTGAAAAGTCCTATTATTTGACACTATCATAATGCTACACTTTTGTACTTTTACTCAGCAACACATATGTAACAGAAAAATGTTCTATAAGAACTATATGAGCAATGTATGCAAAAACTTTATTATTAACAACGGCGTGACTTTGCACATTTTACTCTGTTGAAGAACAACACAAATTCTGTCTCATCCAGCTGTTACACACAAGTATACACCATTTCACACTCTATTCTTTCACAGGAAAACCAGATGCCAGCTTGAATCATGCATAAAAGGCAGGGACAGTTGTCAGGCTATAATCAGGGATTCCTTTGGATATCACATCTAAATGAAACACTTAAGGTGATGATTCCCGAAGCCAATAATACAGTTCTGTAGGCAGCCACAGCCTACCAACTTACACACTGTGTACATAGTGAGAGAGAGAATTTTGTGATGAGTAGATATGATGCTAGTGCCAAAATTTCTGTCAAGTCCAGTGGTTGGATGTTTTGTGCAGCATTCCTACTTTGTATATGGCAAATAGCAGTAAAAGGTGAAACACACCAAAACCTATTTCTGGAAATATAATGGCTACTAGGACTTAAAAGTCTTTGATGTACAAATGATGCTGAAATTATAAGAGCTTCTTTACTCTCTTGTTAGCTGGTGATAATGGCAATTAAATAAAACTGAAACAACTACAGAATGTATGAAAATGGATTTCTAAACAACTGTTCTTTTTGATCTCAAGTCATCTTTATTTCTGATTTCATGGTAATATTGCTGTGCCACAATATTTATTTGACATCATATAACGGAAAAGTCAGCCAATGCAAGATATTCAGCAATCTGTTACCAAATAAAGGATCTAAAGAAAGCTGCTTCTAATGAATATCAGTGTATCAGCTTAGATAGCTGATATTTTAAAATCAGTGCTGTG
Source organism: Megaceryle torquata (assembly GCA_024611175.1). NCBI lineage: Eukaryota > Metazoa > Chordata > Aves > Coraciiformes > Cerylidae > Megaceryle > Megaceryle torquata. The sequence goes on along the minus strand of JANIJG010000314.1, from coordinate 64,489 downwards.
ATGAAAGAGCAGACTTTCATGGTATGAAAACTGAGAAAAAGTAAATGGATGTTTGAATGTAATTTAAAAATTGCCAAGACAGAAAGCACTGGCAATCCATGAAATATCTAAAGCCCGATCTCAAACATATTGCATGCTCTCACATGCACATGAAAAGAAAGGAAGTAAATGGAAGTAATAAAAAACATTTAAATGTAAGCTTATTTTAATCTGGTTGTAAACAAAAGCCACAGGGGCAAAATTCCTTGCCCAGCTCCCCCAAAAGGTAGAAAGCAAAGCACAAAAAGTGAAAGGAATTAAGTGGGGAAAGAAGAGAACACAAGAAGGAACAACAATGTAAAATGGAGGTGGAAAGAAACTCGATTCTATCATTTCAAAAGCAGCCTTCTTTGCTAGTCACAGATGAAAGTCACTGATTTCATTAAAAGCAGTTTAAGTGAAAGAGCAGGAAGGCACAACTACAGGTAACTAAGGGGTTAACATTAATCTGGGAAGGGGCTCCCTATCCTAATTAGGAACACAGCAAATAAAACCCAATGTTTATGTTATTTCCTTGATTATGGGCACTTCTGCTTATAAAGTGGCAACAGCAAGTGTTGATGTGACCTCAGTATTAACTAGTAGAACAGAGCCCTCATCCAGTTACAGGTCAATGTTCTCTGGCACAGGGATACAACAAGGAAGAAGGGAGAAGATACAAGAAGCCAGAAAGAAAAAGCCAGCATTATATTATTTCCAAATAAATTGCCATCTTGAGATATCTGAGGATGCCCCCCAAAGGCCACCAGTGTCAGGGACTTGAGGCACACACATGCAGCACCTCTTTGATACTCAAGAGAGCTGTAGCTGGGACAGCCAGAGCTGTGTTGACAGCAACAGAATCAGAGCCGTGGAATTTAATAGGAAGATGAAAGCCATCCATATCACTTCCCCCCTTTTTTTTTTCTCGTGTGTGTGTGGTTTTTATTTGTTTGATTGGCTTGGTTAGGGTTTGGGGTTTTTTTTTTTGGGGGGGGGTGTGTTTTTTTGGTTTTTTTTTACATTCTCCTACCCCACAGCACTGTGACTGAACAGTGCCAACTCAAAACCACATCTGCCAAATGAGCACATTTCTGGCTACTTCTATCTACAGTAGTGACAAATACACGCCTTTACTGCCTTTTTTTTTTTTTTTTTTTTTTTAATGACAAAGCTGCTTTATCTTCAGTCTAGCATAAGTTCACATAGAGGTGGCCACCTAATTTGAATTGACTACAGACAAAGTTGGTACAGGTGTTACTGAGAAGCACATATCAGCAGGGACCACCAGTGAGAGATGAGCTTGGTAGCAAATTCTAATTTATTCACAACACATGGAAGAATGTGTCAGCAAAGACTCTCAAAGTGAAGCACATTAATTAGTTAAGCCTACTTAAGTTTTGTGGCTATTTTTAAATTAATAGGGTTGAGTAAACTAGGGCATGCAAACAAAAAGGCCCACATCCTTGAAAGCACATTGTGGGTGTGCTGAGAACTGTCTTTGCTGATCTGGATCTAAAAGGATTTCAAGGTCTAATAATGAATCAATGAGTTGAATACTCTTTCCCAGATTCCTATCTCTCTGTGATCAGGCTGTTACAATGACCTGGGATTCAAAAAGTGTCTTTCAACTGCAGTACATTAGACCAAAGCTTGTATAAAGAACTTTCAAAATGTGAAATTATGTGATAGTTGACTCAAGCAAGAATCATAGCTGTCTTTTTCACATATCCATGTAACCATATAGAAATTATACTAAGAACAGTAAAAGCAAAATAATAAAGCATGGTGGGTGTCAAACATCACAACTTGCTGTTTATAAGACATGCATGGATCACTTTGCAGTGAACAGAAGTTTGTGATGAGAAGAAAAATACTTTTGTCTCCCAAGTATCCAATATTATGTAAAAGTAAAGTTAACATACCTGATCCCTTATTGATCTTTTTTTCAGACTGTGCCACTTGTATAACCTCAGCAGCAGCATCCCTTACTACCAAATCTTCATTCTGCAGCAGTAGAACCACACATTTCCACATAGCAAGGGTATCAGACAGTCCTATATTTATTTATGGAGAAAAATTAGACTACTATTTCTTACATGCATTCAAAGAAGTTACAGAGCTCTGTTTCCACACCTAAACACAATAAAAACTGAAACATCAGCAGGAGCAATGCATTGGCAAACCACTGGGAAGAAAACTGGCAATAAGATTATAACGTTTTCAGCATGTCTGAACTTCACCTAGGTGGTTGACTTGGCTTGGTTTAAACAGTGGACAACAGATAAGAGAAGGAACCGTAATCCAGATTCAAGTTTAAATTGTGGGTACTCTGAATTTTCTACAATTTCTAGGAGTGCAGAACTCCTGTTTGGCAACAGCAAAAGTTTTGCCACTAGAGACTGATCATGGATTTGCTGTTGCAATCTGCCTGGAGAAAGTGCTGCTAAACCAAGTTTTGTTCAGATACTGCCAGTAGTGCTGGCCACAACTGCAGGAAACGGCAAATGATCCCAACTCCCAGGGACCTACCCATAACTTCTCCCATATCTACTTCACCCCACTACTCACCATCATTCCCTGTGACCCTTAAACTCACTATTGGAAGCAAGCTAGGTTTAATCCATGGGGTAATTTCCTGCAAACAGTTAAGACAGATCAGAGGTAACTGCCAAGAGGGAGGTGGTCATCTGGTGAACCCTAAACAGGCAAACTCCACATACCACTCCAGTGGAAATTCACATCTTACGTGCCATACTCCACCTGCAAACCCTTGAGCCACTTAGTGGTGTTGCACTAAGAATGACTTAGCTGAAGTCACAAGGCTATACTCAGGTTTGCTGTGGCACTTCTCAGCTGATTTTTTAGCTTTTGTTGAACATCCTTATCAAAAGGAATCCACTGGAAGGTCTCTATTAGAGGCAGGCAGCTTTTAAATATTATTTTCTGGTGATTGCAGAGAACAACAGAGTTGGCACTTCATTGGTGTGCTGTTTTTCTTCAAGCATGTTATCAACAAGTCTAAGTTTTGTATTACAAGGCCAGCCAGACAATTAATTGTATTTTGCTGCTTGGCCAAAATAAACTGCTTGAGGCTTTATTACACCAGCAGAAGCAGCATTCCTGTATTTCATATAACTTCTCTATGTGTGAATAGCATGCAGTGTAATGATTTCAGCTTTTTTCTAGCATGGCACACCCAATAACGTTATACTGGCACAGTCAGGGCAGAATAATTATTCACTTCTAGATACAGTGACCAGCTCTCCCTCCTAGAGAAGTTTCTGCTATGTCTCCAAGAGACCTGCAAATGGATTTCCCAGGAAGACTTTTTCTGAACCCTCAAGCAACTTGGTGGAGACATGATGGGGTCATCCAGAACATACTGAATGGCATTCACCCTCTTCCTCTTATGAACATACTTAATGGAAGCTTGTGGAAATGACTACAACTCCATTTCATTCAACCAAAATTTTCTTTAACTTCTACTTTCTGTTACATGTGGTCAAGTAAGCTGATGCAGAAACAGGCATAAAAATCAAAACTGTTTATATGTGCACAACCCTTTAAGGGAATGACTCTGGGTTTACATCACTACAACTAAACACCAGATCATGCCCTTGATTTCTGAAACTTGCAGTACTGAGAGTTTTCCAGTTGTGAAGAATTTCAGAGTGGCAATTCTAGTTAGTATTGAGGGTTGGCTCTGCACCTTCCTCTTCTGGCCCAATTTTCAGAGCAAAGAGCTAGGTTCAGATGGCTTGTCAACTGGGGCTTTGGGGCTCTCCTTTCTGGGCTGTTTTTGGGGGGATTTGGGTTTTTATTTGGTTCCCTTTGTTTTATTAAGATTTTATGCAGGATACAAACTGCTGCTATTTTTTACTTCAGACCTTCAAGTCTGCATGGAAAGCAGCAATTGTTCTGACAAAATCAAAGAGGAAACTCTGCTCTCCATCAGCTATGGATCAGATCCAAACAGTGACAGATGAGAGGCACCGCCTCTAAGAATTTTTCACTCTAATATCTGTAATGTCTGTCCTACTAAGACCTTTAACTAGACTTCAGAGGTCAAGATTTCCAGATCCGACACTATGAACATTTAATAATACAAAACGTCTACCTCATCTAACATATTTAGCTCAGTTAAATGTTATAAATATCTCTTAAAAGCCATATTTCAAAATAAATAGCAGATTTTTTTTAAAACATCACTATCTACAGTTTAAGAAATATATCGTTCTTCATATTTAACAAAAATTTTTATCTAGTCCATATACGTGGACTTAAGCTACTCAAAGTGAAGTCATTTAAGTAACTACACTGGAATGAAGTATCACAGACAGTAAAAGTATTTAAAGCTGTCTGTCTTGTTCAGGATGCAAAATAATTTCTTTATCATCTGTCACCACCTATTTTTGCACATGTCCTGGCCCTTTAGTCACAAAATCCCTTTATTCTCTGTTCAGAGGCAGGGAAAAAAGCAAGCTAAAAGAAAAAAACAAACCAAACAACGTCTTGTGCTCAACAGACCAGAGAATTACACTTAGCTTTGACTCTCAGTCAGTAATGTGAAGGGTTTTGTTTATTTATTTTCTAAAGAGATAGTCTAATATTAACTTAAAAAAAAAATAAATCATTATATCTGGGTTGTATAATGTGATCCAATTATTAATCATTCTTATAGTAGAATGTGTCACTCATTTCTAGACTGAACTCTTTAATTTCATCCAGCACAGTTTTGTTACACTCACAGTGTTAAACTAAAACTATGTCCACATCACCCACAGAGTATTTCAGAAAGATTCAAGTAAGAGTGCAATTTCTCTGTAATGTAGAATGGCCTAGAGATACAACAGCATCTCATGTCTGCCTTCTGTGGAGTTACTGCAAGAGGCTCTGTATATGTGCTTTTTGGACTAGAATTTAAATAATTCTGTTTAGAAATTAAATCTTATTAAAATTTAAAAAAAAAAAAAAAAAGAAAAAGCCAACCCACCCTGTTTCATGTAATTGTTTTGACTGTGTGTACATATGTATGTAGAGAACACATTTTAAGTCATATGTTAATGGATTTCATGTAAAAAGATCCAGAAAATTAACATTCAAACTACTTACCAAGAATGAGTTTCTCATTGATCAGAAGGAACGATGTCATACTTTTAAGAACTTCAGTAGCTGCTAACAGCATCTCTGTCTGTTGCTCATCTCCACAAAAATAAACTATCAGCTGAACCCATTTTTTCAGGACTTCTTCTGAAATCTGAAGGCACAGAAAAGGTAAGAAGTATCCTGTACAAACCAGTGTTACTGCTTACCATCATATTAAACTATGGACTGCTGAAGGGATACTACTCATCAGTAAATGTATGGTTTTTTTCAATGTGGTAAACCCCATATGTGCAGTCAAATGTTGGCTTGCTATGTCACAGGTAGCTAAGATGGAGGATTTTCTTTTAGTCACAGCAGTATTCACAGGCACTTCACTCACTCTGTTCCTTCACATCACACTCACCAATGACCACAGAAGTCAAAGCATATTTTTGCATCTTCAGTCCTTCTAAACAAATATACTGAACTATAACAAAGAGAAGCAATTATCAGAAATATTCTACACACAGACACATACAGTTAACTGGAAAAACAATTAAGAGCATACGAACCATAGCATTGGTCTCAGGCTTTGGTAGTGATTTAATGCTTGGTAAAGAGCATAAAGCAGCTCCATCTCTCTCCTCTGTGGATACTGGGTATGGAATTTTTTTTAGTAACACTGAGGAGGTACCTTGGATTGTGACTCCATGTGAATTCAAAACACTAAAAGAAATCTCGATGCTGGCTGATACACAGCAAAGTTTGCTGTCCTAAAACATGAAGAATTAGGAAAAAGAACAGGAAAAAGAAGATTTTTCCTGTTTTGAAAAAAATCCAGTTGCCATCTTTTGGAAAAAATATTTAGTTCTCAGATGTATGCTAGGAAAGCTACTACTTCTAATAACAGGACAGAACTTCAACCCTTTCTGATGTGTAGAGATGGCGACTAGATTTTTTGGGGAAAGAAATAATGTGCATTTTATTCATAACTCAAATAGCGCTTCCAAGACTTGTAAACTCTGACCTCCACTGGGGCAGCTGGGCCACAACTGCAAAGAGGAAGTCCTGACTTCCATAAGTGACCAAGAAAGAGCTGGTATCCCCTGCAAATGCCACACTCAGGGAGGGTGGTGGGTTGGTCAAGGTGCAGAAACCTCAACTGCAGGTTAGATAACACAACATGCAAACTGCCAGAGGTGGCATCCAGCCACTCCCCCCCCACCAAAACCCACAAACAACAACAACAAAAAACAAACAACAACAAAACCAAACCAAACCAAAAAAAACCAACAAAAAAACCACCCCAAGAAAACAACAGATTGGGACCTCATGCACAGGAGAAGCAGCACCAGCTTGATCTGGAGACACTTCAGGTATGTGCAGTTAATTTTTTTTTCTCTTTAGTTTCCTTTTTACTTTTTTTTTTAATTACAGGAAGTAAAAAGCAGAACAAGCTACCAAGGTAAAGAACCAATGAAAAGGTCAGTTGAGTTAAAGGGCAGAGAAGCACAGGAGTACTCAAAAGAAATCTGTCAGTAATTTGTGATAGTATAAATTTAAATTAAATAGTCTATAAACAGGAACAGAGAACATAGAGCCTTGAATTTTACAAAAGTTATTATATTTACTCTAGCGTTTAAAAAACAAATTTTAAGAGGAAATTCAATGAGAAACTCCAGGCAGACAACAGGCTGGTGTGCTCAGACAGTGATTTCAGGCTGAGACTTGGCAAGTTGACACTGCCTACAGTGGGAAGGGGAACTGCACCCAACCACTGCTTCAGCTTCATGCCTTTCCCTTGGATCTCCTCTCCTGCTGCCTCCCCAAGCGATCAGAAACCACAACAAAGCTGCACTTGAGCAAACGGGCTGGATTCAGTACATGTGTTAATCACTGTAGGCATTTTTTGCCTTCCACATTATAGTGACTATTTTGGATGCTCTCAGAAGTTGAAACCAATCCATCAGAAAAATTTACTTACGTATTTAACTTTAAATGACTTTGAGAGGGATATACTGAGATGATATTAATGGCTGTTTCATTTCAGAATGTGGCAATGTATTCAGAGAGGAAGACACAATGCCAGAAGAGGTGCAATGACACAAGAAAACACAAGCTTGGGGCTTCTATCTAAAAGAAGCCACATTACTTGAATCACCAAAAACTCCAGAATTAGAAAACTTTTAAGCAGCTCCATTTCCCTTACCTGCTGACGGTTCTGCAAAAGATGGATAACCAACTTGGAGGCAAATTTGAGAGCTATGCTTTGAGCTTCAGTGCTGAGAAAACAAACAAAGGACATATTAAAACAAAAAACAAACAAACAAACAAAAAAATCTATTTCTGCCATCATTTCATCTCTAGAAAGAAACCCAACCAGTTCTTTATCATTCCTGACTATTAACAACAGGTATTGTGCAAGCTGAGTACTCGGAATTTCTACATTACAGATCTTGATGTTGTTTTCAGTTGATACGCAAGTGAAATATGCTCTTACTTTCACCTATCTCATGTTTATTTTCTAAACATAGAAAAACACATTTGAAAATGGAAGCCAAGTGGACACCTGCCCCCCCACCCCGCTCCAAGACATTATTTTAAATTATAAAGAAAGGCATCTCTTCAAGCTGGTGTTAAGCTTCAAGAATATTTCTTCTACAGCTGCTAGAAATGTTACTAGTGCAGCATACACCCACTGTCAGCTCCCAAGCCTCCATGCTGCCCAGCTGGTCTCACCACAAGGAATAGCAGACTTTACTGCTCAGGTGTTGCTGTTTCAGCTATCTCCCTCTAACATCACCAGTGTTATTTTACCACAAGTATCTTTTTTTCTATTCCAGAAATAAACACTCCACATCATCATTTAAACTTGAAAAGTTTAGTGCTGATCAGCTGCAAACGTGCACAGCTATAAAACGCTGTTGTACGCGACACCCTGTGTATTCTACATTGGTAACACTGGGGTGCAATGTTTATATGGCTTAAAAAAATAAACTATCAGAAACAGAATGGTCTTTCCCTTACAGCCTGAACACTTTAACCCCATCTGTCCATTCTATTATGAATAGATGGACACTGCTTCTAATTCAGTCTGAACTACAGACTGGCTCCAAATTTTCGCCACTTTCTGCTGACTTTACAGTCTGATTAAGGAGTGCGAACCCTAAGGATTAGGGTTAACCATTTCTGCCAATGCAACAAGTGAAATCAGATCTGTCACTCTTTGTACAGACTGTCTGCAGATAAACCAGGATAGGACAGATGGCAGATTCACAGTGCATGAGTACACATTTGGATCATCAATTCTCTGTGTTGAGGTGTTTCTGAATTACCATTTGAGGAGATCTGTGCTCACTGGCTATCATTTGACAGCCAAAGTAACTTCTGATTTCAGGAACTGTATTACTGGAAATTTACAGGGTACTTGCCCATATGACTTGTGGGCCTCTTTAGTAATTCAGATCCATGTCTAACTTCTCTGAAAAATTCTCAGAAAGAGCTGTCTTTATTCAAGTAAGATACACTCACTTCTTTGAATAATAGATTTTTATACCAACATTCCAAAATTAATTATTCAACTATCAATTGAGATATTCCAAAATCAAGACATTAATGCTTCAACATTTAAAGTTTTTAAAATATAAGTATTTTAAGGAGCATGACAGGCCATACCTGCTGGAGGTAACTACAATGTTTAAACTCCAGTTTAAAAGTTCATTTGTGTTCATTTTTACAGAGCATTCAGTCTTTGAAAGCACATTTCTGAGATCCATATCATAAAGAATTTCCAGCACCTGCACACAGAATTCACAAACAAAGAATTTACAATCTCAACATGAAAGTGTACATTTGAGGTCAATTAAACACTGACTTAACCCCATTCCCTGAACACAAACATACCCTCCTGACAGTGCTAAGAAAAAGGGAGTTCTTGCTTTTATGCAATAACAACACAACTTCTTCAATGTAAAAAAAACCAAACAAACAAAAAACCAAAACAAACAACACTCATGTACTATTTAAAAAATATTATGCACATTTGAAATGTATTTTTAAAAATTAAGAATATATTTTACTGAAAATATATAAAACAGCAATAAAATAGTACCCTCCTACCTTGCAAAAACACTGGAGATGCTTTTCCTTCAGAGCCATTGTGAGAAGAGTGTCTTCTAAACCAATGAGTAAACACAGTACACCTCCTCCTTCTTCTGAAATCTGCTTGGAATTTATTTGCTTCAACCACAGCAGTATTGCTTCCAACGCAAGCAGACGTACTTCATGAAACTCACAGCAAAGGAGATGAACTATTGACAATGATGGCTTGGTTATTTTCTTTGCAACAGGTGAATCACTGGTCTGGATGTCAGGACCTGCAGTCACTGACAGCACTGATATCACAAGTTTGGTGATGCTCTGAAGGTACTGTATCAGTCCTGGTACTGCAGACGAGTATGGAATACCAGAAACCAATTCAGAATCTGCAATAACTCTGTTCATCTCTTCCCAAAATCCAAACAATTGTGTTACTGAAATGACAAAAAAGCTAAGTAAAGTCACAAATAGATGATGTTACCATCTGGTCCAAATTATGAAATGATTCTGAAGTTGAAAAACATCAGGTATCACAAGGTAAATTTAGGCATGAAACGAAAACATAGTTGTCCTTCGTTTTAATCTGATCCTGAATTATAAAAGAACTTTCCTAGATATCACATATATTCATATTTAAGTAGAAACAAATAAGGACAAATCCTTTCCTGAAAAATATAAATTGTTCAGCACATGGGATGAAAGCTACAAACAACTTAAAAAGCACTACAATACTTTGCAGATTGCCAGTCATCTTTGCCAATTATAGCCATTTCATAAGTATTTCTTTAAATCACAATACTAATACAGTCGTGCAAATAGTATGCTTTGCACAACCATTGTAGAAAGTGATTACACAAATAAACTGTATTAAATATATTTGGGAAAAAAACACAAGTGTTTTGGAAACCTCAAAAAGCATCAGATATAAATACACAATCAGATTATACTTGAAAGAACAGCTCTAAAATTAAGAGATCAGACTGGAGAAAGTGCTGTCTGTCAGCCTACTGAGCTGCAACCAAAACCAGAAGAAACAATGTCAGGGCCATTCTGATAATACTGAAAATCACATGTTTTGCATAGCTTTAGTCAGAAAGGGTTGCTAGTAAGAAGATACCCCTTCTACATAAATAGATGTCCTGTACCACCTAAAGAATTTACCAATTAAAAAAAAAAATCCACTATGCTTTTCCTGTGCCTATTAATCTTGAACATCTAACACATCTAAGGAAAAAGAAGCTGCACTGTAATCCCTCTTATGTATCAGCACAGAACTGTGATATTTCAGCCATTTACACTGGTGAAATCTGTACACATGGCACAGCATAGCCCAAGAACCTTCTTTAGTGTTTGGCCACCTCCTTCAGTGAACAGAAGGGTCACTGCTGTCTGTAAAAAGTTGACACAAAATGAAAGAAAAAAAAAAGTCCTCTAACACACACACATAGACTAAAATCCTCACGTGCCTTGAGTTCAACCTTCCTCTCCATCATCATCAGGAATTAATCATCTTATAATTCTGAAACCAAGATTGTTGACCAATTCAGATGTCTGTATAGCTTGTACTGCAGGGAAATTAATAGGCTATACCCCACAAAATTCAAATACAAGTAACAGACAATGATGAAGCAGCACAGAAGAGAACAATGCTGCCACTGGTGTTAAGGGATGTTAGAAGTTTAGGGGGTTTAAAATGTCAAAATGGATTAAAAGTAAATATAAAGATTAAATCAAACTTACTTAGACTTCTTCACTATCTACAAGAAGACACTTCATTGACATAATTTTGCTGTTTATAATTAAGTAAGCACTGAGTACTACTAAAAACCTGTCAAATACTACTATTAATTTGCTGAATTTGACATGAAGCTGCAACACAAATATGGATTCACTTTGTTGGCTGTGAAGACATTTCCCTAAGGCTTCTATTTGCAGTTAAATATCCTGCCCTTTCATATTCAAATTCTTACCAAGCCATCTTGTTTGACATTTACATAGAAAGCTGACATGGCTCTACACTGTTGAGCATATAAGGCAGAAGCATTTTCTGAGTAATTCTGGACAAGCTTCACAGAAATTTGGTATTTGAAAAAGATTTTCAGACTTATTACCTAAACATTAGTTCTGTCATTTATGTTTTCACCACAGTTTATTTTCTGAACCAGCTTGATATTGTTCAAAGAAACTGCAGTATCACTGTGAACCTATGTACCAGCATAATCCTCTTGATGACACAGATAGCTTCCATCTCATAAGATGCAAATTTGTTTATTTTACTTGCTGGATTTTCTAAAACCTCTCCAAAACAGACTGGCATTACATACTAGCATCACAGCATAAACTAGCATGAATGTCTATGTCACATGACAAGTATCCAAGTGCCAGAATTCCTTAATTTCTGAACTGTCTGGTTGACTTGGAGAGGAATTAGGCCTTCATCCCAGTTATTACACAGCCTGACTCCACAGACACCAGTTAACAACAGAGATAATCGCAGGAAGTTGAAAGGAAAAAGGTTCAAGTTCAAGTGTTTTAGTTTAAGAAGAGAAACTGCTTCATTTTTGGAACTCTGCACCCCCTCAGCTTCCCTCCTTAGTTGCATTTCAGCAATACACAAGTCCACTAGCTTAGCTGTTTAAGCCAAGTATGTATTAACAAGTATACTGCAAAAGAAGTGCTTTTATTTCCTGTCAATGTTGCTTTACACTGAGGTATAGTTATATGTGCAAGCAGTAACATGAAAACCTACAGGATGGAAGGGTCTAAGCTCTACAGCCAGGCAAGGGAGAGCAGTATCAGGTGGACAAAATGAGCATTAGAGGAAAAGGGGGAGGGTGTCTTTCATTTTGTTGGTGCCAACAGAGCCAGTGTTGCTAGAGCCTGCAACCTAAGAGAGAGTGGTGGCCCTTCAACTGACTCCAAGAGCTGGCCATGCACTGAGTTTCAGATCTGGTTCAGCAAATCTTCATTTGAATTTTGCAAAGCCAGCATAACCTCACTCTGTGTCTTCCATCTTTGAAGGGGAAAATTATTTTCATATAATAACCATGGTGGATCTACTCGCTCCTGGAACTACTAGTTTGCAGTGACTGTGTTACAGGAGTCTTCTGCCACAGACCATCCACATATTGGATTATTCTTCTGGTTTGGAAGCCTTCTGGATGACTTCTGTTTTTCCCATGAAATTGTGAAAGACTGGACACCATGTCTCATCTATTTTACAGAAAGCCTCTTCAAAATTGGATGTCTCAACAGCAAGGCTGTCAGCAAAATGATGTCTGCATATTTGCTTAGCCTCAGCACACCATAGAGCAAATCCTTCTGCATTCATCTTTTGCTCCACATGCTCCCCAGTCACACAAATATGTAGAGAAGGAAAGAAAGCCCTCGTCTTACTACAATGCAGTGGAAATATTCCTGCTTTCAACTTGATCACTAAGAAATCTTTCCTGGCTTTCATGTAAATGTTTTCTCTTCTGCTTAACTTTAAGTAAACTCTTTCCTTTGGCTTACATCAAAATATCCAACTAAACCAAAAAACCACAGTAGTTTCCAAAGTAAATATCCGTCTCTGTTTTTAAGATACAGTAAAGACATACTTTTATTTACAAACAAAAATTACTGTACAGTTTGAATGACCAGCTGCTGTGAGAAGGAAGAACAAATTTAGGCTGACCAAACAAGGATCCTGGCAAACAGCAGTCTTGTCCAGGATGCTAAGAGATGCAAAAGAGCCCCCAAGAATAAAGTGAATTAAATTCCCCGCCCCTTAAGGATTGCTTAATTTGTGGTATATGAAGGACTTCATCTGTCTTCTGGGAATCATACACGGTGCACGTTACACAACAATTTGTTTCTCCTCAACACAGGGCATGAACATCCCAAAGTCTTCCTCAACGCCTTTATGCCCACTACATTGAGGTATGTGTACTACCTCTATGTCACATCATTGAGTTTTAAGGGGTTGTTTTCCTAATTCTAGTTGTGATCAACTGATGGTCACAGTCAGTCATATGAACTTAAATGGTCTTTCATCACCTGAAAATAAAGAGGAAGGGAAGGGGAGCAGAATGGAATTTGCAGACCTGATGAATCTCTAGCTACAAACCTCCTCAAAGTTCAGCCAGTTCCAAAACTTGTGCACTGTCTGACCTTCTTCTGCTCTTCCCTGCAGTGGCAGGCAGGCACTATTTAGTCTGTTCCCAGAATAAGCTGATATATACAGCAAGGACTTACAAACTTCCCTGCTCAGGGATTAAATCGTTAGCTGATGGACAGTTCAACTGATCTTTCATCTCAGAGATTCTACAATATGTTCAAAAGTGACAGAAGTCATATGAATATCTTCCACATTTAAAACCTAAACTTGTTTCATTGCCTTGCCAACTGATGTACAGGACTGATTATATATTTCTGTTGGATTTAGGTAATTTTACAGTGGCAGTCAAGGCTACTGCCAATTGGACAACTCTCCATATCATCATGTGTATATTGTCTGACGGGCTTTTTTTTTTTTTCTGAATCCATGATTATGATACATCTAAGTGTTTTCACACTTCTGTAATAATATTGAGATCAAATCCTATATGCAGCCCCTCAAGCATCCATGCCATCTTGCAATTAGAGGTTCCAGAAAAGAACAAAGAAGAGAAAAACAGGAGAAATTATTACCAACATCCTTACTGGCACTCTGAAAAGTCAGACAAAAATTACAAAAGTAGCAAGAAATGCTGCTCTGTCTGCAGTATAATGTTATGGGAAGGGAGTTTGAGCATCAAAAATCAGGACAACCACCATCATGCACCAAGACCTGCAAGAAGTTGAAATTATTCATGGACTGAGAAGAGGTTTTCCTTTGCACTCACAAACTACCATCCATCCTAGGGTATCTGAAGAGATTATATTAATAGAGAGAAGGCTGAAAAGTAATCAGTGCCAAGAAGAGATTTTCCTAGACAAATATTAAGGAAAAGTATTTTCTGTCACATTTTCCCTTGTTATTAAAAGTGGGTTAGGCAACATCAGTGGTAAATGGAAAAAAACCCCAACAACCCAAAAAGAACAGAAAAGCATATTTTATAACAATGCAGAATTAAAATAACTGTTGATGATCAGGAAAAGGGCACATTTTAAGCAGGATGTTTTCTTTTAAAGACATCTGCAGCATCTTCAACATAAAAGACTAAGCATCAGTATTCACAATACAACTCAAAACTACAAACATAAGTGATTAACAGAACCCACAGATAATATATTTTTGAAGACTGAAGCATCCCACTGCATATTATATAGTATAAGGGAAAGTTTCCAAAGGGAAAAGAAAAACAAAACAACAAACAAACAAACAAACAAAAAAAAAAAAAAAAGAGGGGGAAAAAAGCATTGATATGGACACTGAGACTGCTATTTTTCTTACAGCTTCTCTCTGGCATAGCTGAGTTTTCAACTTCTTTTGCATTCATGGAAAACCATAAAACCCCAAGGAGACAGTGTGAGCCAGTCAGTGGTACATGCTGGAACCCAAAGAGAACGCTAAAGAATTGCAGGATGAGCTGTCTCCACCTCGGGACAGAATTTTAACTGCTAACGTTAACAAACACAAACAACTCTCCTCTTCCCTAGTGTCACTTATTTCCTATAACACCTTTCCATATTCCCTGTTCAACACAGTATTCCCAGCAACAACATGCTCCACTCGCCACAATCCTCCTTCTTTCACTGCGTCCCTATGATCTTTTGGAAAACACTTTTACTTTCCTCATCCCATGTCTGAGCCACTGGTTCTGGCTCTGACATTTCCTTGACCACCCACTGGTGTTGCACACCTCTGCCTTCTTTCTCCCAATGGACAATTCATTGGTCCATTTGCACTACTTTTGTACTGTCTTTGGGTCACCTTAATACAGTACATTCCTCATTTTACTGTCTGGGCAACTCCCAGTCATCCTCTGTCTCTTGGACTTCCAACAGTCCCACTCTCAAGTTCTTCATTCTCCTGTCTGCACTGAGTTAGTATATTGGGTACCCAATTACACATACTTTTGACTTGTGTAATTTAACATCAGTAGGAGTAGGCCATTTAGATGATTCTATAAGTATGTTTTAAATCTTTACCTTTCTTGAGTTAAAATAACAACACTGATCAAGTGTCACAGTAAATACACTGGCAAACAAAGTTGATATAATTTCTGACATAACAAACAAGAATTGTTTCCAATTTGTTCAGATGGAATGTCTTAAGTTTAAGCTAATTAGATCAAATAACCAAAACAGGCATTAACAAGCTGACAGTGTTTCTATTCAAATAATTGTTTGGCCACACTTCTTAGGCATGTAGGTAAAGAAAGTTAAAGTATGGCTAAGATAATGAAACAAGTTATTCCTGTTGAAGTAAGTCTTACTATTTAAACATTATCAGTTTTTAAGGTAGACTACAGAAAAACTTATTTTATTTACCATTTAGCTTTTTTCCAAAATAAGAAAGAGCAAGAAGTACAGTACAGAAAAAAAGTGGGCACAGCCTTCAAATGCTATTGAAAAGTCTTACAAATCATATAATTCAGGTAAAACATTAAAGAATTTCCTACTTAATGATTTGTGCTTTCATTGCAAAGTATCTAGAAGTTTAATAATGCATGCTGTTTCTATCAATACATTTCATAACTTCTAATTCAAAAGGAATTTAAAAGGACAAATGAAATGTAACTAAGAGAATGGTATTTGCAATATATGTTACTTAAAGACACAGTATTTTGTCATATCTGAAAGCATAAAAAAGGGCAGCAGCAGATAGTTGCATATAATTGCCCTTGTTTCTGATCTCACACACGTGTGATTCACAGTATTTTTTGCAATTGTTTCTGTTTTTCTTGAGCAGAATTAAAAAAAATAAGCTACATCTGTGAAAGGTTTAGCTTTTTAGAAGATAGTGAGAAAATGGAAGTCTGTTTTTGCAAAATTCAAAGAAAGAATACATTTGTGAGAGCAGAATTCTGCCAGCTCCATTTTGATATCAAAACAATCTCTTTATGAACAGGATTAATTGTGTAAATACTGAGTAACTGTTCCAACTGACGACAACAATGGAGTCTGGTTAACCTCAAGAACTTTTATAAATTATTGCACCTCCAATGTATACGGGAAAAATGCATGGTTAGAGTTCAAGCGGCAGCTTCTCCTAAATCACAAATTTGTCCTCTTTGACACCCTGTTTAAATGTTTTCTCCTTCTTATCCAACTTGAATTATGAAGACACTATACTCAAAAATAGGGCAAGCCAGATAGGAGATTGAAATAGGATAAAAGAACAACTTGGAAGGATTATCTTCAGCTATTTTTTCTTTCATCTTTTTTGTGACTTCTCTTCTACATCCTTGTTCACTTATGTTGATGGGCTATATGGACTCAACACTTTATCAATGAGTGCCATTTTTCTTGAACACAGCCCTGGGAAAATACGCTTTTATTAGTCGAGTATATTTTAGTGAGTTGCATCCACTTTTCCTTTCCTGAATTGACAAAATACTATCAGAAAACTCTTCTGAGACATGAGCAAGAAAGAAAATGTGACTACTCTTTCTTGTGGTATTCTCTACTTGTTAGAGAGACAGAGCATCCCAGATCTGAGCTTTCATTGCAATATGCTGCTCTGGCTCCTGTGTTACTAGCACTGCAGGATCACAGCAATACTCTCCTCTTTTTGTTAAGCTTCAGACACTAATTTCCAGAAGAAGATCTGAAAGCAGGGATATCTATGACAGCTCCTGTCAAAAGTCCACACATTCAACAGAGGAATCGTACCCACTGAAACACTCATCACAGCATAGTCTGTCTGAAGCCTGGTATTCTGTCTCTTGCAAAATCCACCTCCGAATGCAAGAAAAAGTGCGTAACCTCCAACACACACACATAGATCTGCAGCACTACAGCTTGCTAGACCTCTCCTCCTAACTCCTGCTGATCAAGTCTTGTGAATTTGCAAATAATTATAAACACAGCTAAGCTGGACATGTTCTCATCTGGACACAGAGGCATTTTTCCCCTCCAAAGACACTTAAAAGTGTCCAGTAATGTCTGAAGAGTTAAGTTTGGGAACTTTTCCCTAATCCTACACCACCCACTCTGATGCTGGTTTACCTCTGGAGGAGTACCTTAACTGCTTTTTAGCATGACACAAGTGACAGAAAATCCTCTGAAGGAGTACTACTTTGTTCTACCTATTAAACTGAAAAGACCCTAGACATCTGTGATTCCAAGTCTGTGAAAACAGTTCTTGTGGAGACAATATATCAAAGTGGTCTTCAAGAACAAACTCACTGAATATTATTAATAATTATTAATACTGACAATAGATGTTAGCCCATCAAATAATCCTAGATCTGGTAAGAACTTTTGTTTGCTCTTAATAAAGGCAAACCCAGTATATATATATTAAAAACAAAACAAAACAAAACCACAACACAAAACAAACCAACCAACCAAAACCCCACAAAAAAAAAAGAAAAAAGGGAAAAAACCCCAAAACAACAACAACAACAAAAAAGCAAACACAAAACACCCAAACCAAACCAGTAACAATAAAACCCAGCTTGCTTAAGGTTTTTTTTCTGAGTTTCAACCACAACCGATAACTGGAAAAAAGTGTGTTCTAAATTTACATAGTCTTGGCATTATGTGTTGTTTCTGCATGTCAGAAGACTCTCAGGCACATCAGGAGCTGGAAAAAATGCTCTAGATTTTGCCTATTGACTCAAGGAAAGAAAATTGTAGTTTCCCAGTGACGTGAATGAGGCAACACTGCCATCCAAACCAGCAAATCAGAGTAACAATGGAGGGGGGGGTTGTTTGTTTTAAGATAAATAATCATCATTTGGCCATCAATAAATTTTTAGCTGGACAAGATGCTTTTGGTATTCATTACTCCCTGCCTTCCTTATCCGACATTTTAAATTGTTTTGAATTTGTGAAGTAAATTCCCTAAGGGCTGTCCTGCACTTTAAGAGACAGATTTTATTAATTGAAGACAACAAATCACTTAGAGAAAATAATCATAATGTAGGAAAGGCCTAGGCAGGGTTGTACTCCGAAAATCTCTTTGTAATTGTAGCCCCTTTAGACAGGCATAATCAATTAGTAGTGGTCTGATTTTAACCAGTTGCAGGCTCATTACATTGCATTCCCATTTCTGTTGATGAAAATCAGTTTCAGCCTGTGGCCTGGAACTCATATATGGCACTTCCTGGGGCCTCTTAGATAAACACATCAAGAAACAGTTTTATTTAGATTTGTCCTTCACTCTTTATTCATTGAAACAACTTTAAAAATCAAGATTAAACTAAAGAAAAACTGGCTCATAACCAGGGATACAGATGTATGTGTAAGATATTTAATCTCAGAAAAGTATAAAGCTTCAGTTAACAGTTATTCCTTACAGAACATTTAAATGTGTGACTCAAAACATTCATTTTTAACTGCTGAGTTTAGTCTTTCTCTTACTGCGTCATGGGACACTCAGGTTCTATTGAATATAAATATATTCCTCCTTCATTTCAGAAGGGCTTCTGCCTGTGATATATAAAATTGTCCCTAATGCCTCTTCAAGTTTTCAAAACCATATTTCCAGTCCAAGTTCCTACTCTCTGTAGATATTGCCTGCAATATATAATTTTTAACCTATGTAGGAATGAAACTTTTAAGCAAAACCATACTAATGAACTATCCCTGAGCAGAGAGAGCCTGCAAAAATAATTGCTTTCCTTCTCCAGAAATTGTATCTTACAGCATCCAGGTTTGGAACAGTCCACATAAGATTTGAAAAATACATGAATTCACTACAGTTAGTAATCCAGCCACAGCACAGTGCAGTTCCTCAGGCGCAAAGGGCTATTCAGAAGTCAGGGGCATTAAAAAAAATAAGAAGGGAGTTTCCTGGCATGGAGAGGTGAATAAAAGCCTTTGGATATGTGCAGCAATTGTTTAAAAATCAAAATAGACAAAAAAACCTGAAGATAGAAAACCTAAATAGAAAAGAGACTGATAAAGGAAATGTAATTCCCACTAAGTAAGCAAACGGGGAGCCCTTGTCAGGAATACTGGCTGTTCCTTCATAAAGTAAAATACAAAGATAGAGCTTAAGGGTGAGTGATGAGAATAATCAGAAGCAGAGGAAAAAAAAACAACTTCATATTAAGAGAATGCAGAAAGATGGGGATAATTCATACTACAAAGCAGATAACTTTTAAAAGTGTACAAATTAATAATCCAAGAGAATCTATCTTTAAAAAAGGAGTAGTCAAATTAGAAGAAATGGGATGAGCCCAAATACAGTTGAAGGGGACTTTGGAGGTTAGTTTTTTTATAGATGTGATACACAACTAGACTTTTTAATCTATTGCAAAGGATAATCACTAAGGCCAATGGCACATCAGCATTTAAGAAATGTTATTTTGTCTAAGTAACAAAAATAAGTAAATATATATCATAACATAAGATTTATTGATGGTAGATATAGTTTACCCAAAACAAGCATTAAAGAGGCAGGAAAAAACTTATCCCTAGAGACATGCTGTATTGAAACCACTTTATATAGGGTGGTGTCTTCCTCCCTGTAAAGCATACAGCCCTCACCTAGTCACAAACAGTGGTCAGTACCCAACAGAACAAGATCTACAGCGCAACATCATCTGGAAATTTCCTTTTTACTGAACAGTACATCTTGACATCTGGGACCAACATGAGGAATGAGTCTCCCAAGATCACGTCCATCTCCTAGAGTCCCCAGCAACCCTAACTAACTTCCTCTGGTATAGTGGAATCCACCTGTCACATATTTTGTGTATGCTTCTATTGTAAGGGCTAAATTCTGAATCAACCTGTCTGAAGAAGTTAATTTCAGACATGTTTATGACTGTTGGGGTTTGATCTTGGCTAGATGCCAGGTACCCACCAAGCTACTCCATCACTTCTGACCTCTGCTCCAAGCTGGACCAGGGGGAAGAAAATAAAATGAAACTCATTGGTTAAGACGAAGGCAGTTTAATGAAAAGTGAAGCAATGATGCATGCACAGAAGCAAAAGAAGACAAAGATTTATTCTCTACTTCTCATGAGCAGGCAACATCTGGCCTCTTTTCCAGGAAGCAGGGCTCCAAAGGTGTAGCAGTTGCATTGGAGGACAAAAGGATGTGCCCCCTTCTCCTCCTTTTTCTACCTTTTATAGTTCATCTGACATCATATGGTATGGAGTATCCCTTTGGCAAGTTTGGGTCAGCTGTCCCAGTTGTGTCCTCTCCCAAGATCTTGTCCACCCCATTCCACTGTGGGGGCAATGTTAGGAAACCAGCCCTGGTGCTGTGCAAGCCCTGCTCAGCAGTAGCCACAGCACGGGTGTGTTATCCTTTCCAGCTCTCAATGCAAAGCACAGCACTGGGAGGACTACTATGGGGAAAATAAGCTCCACGTCAGTCAGACCCAATAAAATCACCAACTCAGTTTTTTGACAACTATCACTAGAAACTCTCTAATTTTTCATAAGAAATCACATAAATAGCAATTACAGAAGTGGAACTACTTCTACAAAAGTTCTAAGCAAAAAAGCAAAGAGAATTGGTTTTAAAAGTAAGAATGGCCCCCAGAAGAAGACCATTTGAAGTAAAGAATAGTTCCAATGACTTAAATACAGTGCTAAAATTAGTCATTAACAATGTTAATGAAAAAAACTATTCTTTAATTGACTTCCTGGACTCAGAAGATAATTTATTACTCGCATTACTTCATGCAAAATGAATAAAACAGGCCCAGAAGGAAGCTAGTTATAGCACTACAGCTGACTGAAGGTTGCCTATACACAGTCAGACTTGAAAGGGTATACCTTCCTCCATATCTTTGTTTGCCTTATTGTTTACAGTACATTTTGTACTGTTGCAAACAACACTCGGTATCATTAAAACCACTGCTAGTTCTGACTGGTTCTTCAAAAACTTCGCAGTAATAGAGAATCAATATTAGAAAAACAACAACAAAAAAAGAAATTTAAAACTCTCAGAGTTGTTTCTTACACAACTTCTAAATGTGAGAAAACTTTCTCTCAAACACTCTTCAGGTATGCCATGAGGGAACATCTCAGTGGCTTTTAGGAAAGGTTAAAGTAGCAATATTGAGGGATTTGGAGTTTTTTTGTACTTACAGCCTTCGATCGGAAAAACATTTTGGAACACTGGAAGGATCTTTTTCATTGTTACATAGTTCTAGGATTAGGAATATTGCAAGATCATTTATTCAAGCTTTGACACAGAGCAGTACCTTGTTCTTCTCATCCACAATCCCTAGGACTAGTTCTATAGAAGGCAGAATAAAAGCCCCTTTTATAAAAAACAGCCAAAGGACTACAGAATTCAGTAGACACCGTAAATACAAGTAATATATTATTGTTTCTCCAGATTCACCAGAGCTCAGAAATCTCCCCACAGATATTCCATCCAATTTATAGAACATTACATTTCATTTACCTTGCTTCTGAAACTTCCCCAGGTGAGTACTCAGCATGACAAGGACATCAAGATAGGCAGCTCTGGTCACCAAACAAGGATTTGGCCTAGAAAAATCAAATTACTACAGATTAAATCCAGCTTGGCATGTCTATTTTACGTAATTAATCAATATCAACTACTGATCAAATTAGACTGCATATACAAAATAAATAGGCCAGGTTATCTAATCTTCACTTCCTGGTCCATTCTGAATGACAGCCTCCCTAGCAGAATTGGCAACACCCTTCCTCCATCCATTCCACTAAACTGTAGTTTATACATTTCATTATTAATGGATGAATCAGCGTGCCTTGGCAACTAGTATGTCTTTGTTTTATTTATACATAACACGTGTAACTAAATGCATTAACTAAAAGAAGTCTTCAGGTCTTATTATTAGAGTTCATAAAATAGAAAATTACCCATGAAAGGTACCTAACGTATCTTTTTAATGGCCATAGCTCTTTCACTGTTCTATGATGACCACAGAGACATGCATGTTTTTAGATTCTCTTTTTTTTCTACCCAGAAAAGAATACTGGAGTTTTTGGGTGTATAATGCAAACTGGCAATAAGCTACTTTCTGTTCTAACTCTTCAAGTCACTAGTGAGAGATAGTTTCTCTCATTAGAAATGTAAAATTAGGTTAACATCTTAATTTTTCTTTATACTGTTGTCACTTTGTTTCAGCCAAGATAACTTGTCTTAAAATACAACTTAGTATGTGAACAAACAGGAAATCCAGTTCAAAACAGAGAAATTATTCTGATGAGTCTAATGGGACCAGCACTAAAACAAAACTTTATAAAATCAAGCAGCACAAGCTTAAAGTATGACTAATTCTGTTCAGTATTTCATTTTTATTTTATCTGGCACTTTATTGATATGCTTATCTTGACATCTGAAACTCTTTCAAAAAATTGTTAATCAAAAATGTTCCAACATTCTCAACTCTGTAAGATCTTCGAAATTCAAGAAAAATCTTTTCCAAATACAGTATGTGTTCATGATACAAAAATTAAAGGTCTGAGGTTCTTGTATAGCAGTTTGGCAGTTGTATTTGTCTATGGAGAGTTAGCCCACGCTCCTATTAGAAACTATAACTTCTACCAAAAACACTGCTCTTGCCTTCAGCAATAAACTCTGTAATAAGCCTAAATTACTCTTTTATGGCCTACAGTATTAGGCATCCATATAACACACAGCAGACTACAAACTACCAGGATCTCTCTTTTGAAAGTGCTTTTTCTTCTTTTGCATAACAGAGACTTTTTAGACACTTCCTTACTAGTTGTCGTGAACATCCCAAAACTTCTCCATGCCTTCCTCTTACCACTTGCCTTAAAGCACAAGAGCTAAAAGCCTGCCTGCAGAGAAGGTGCACATCAATAAGAACCAGTACTGTAACAATCCAAAGCAATTTTAATATGGCATATTTTTGAAAAGCTGTATTAGGAAGATTTAATTTCTATCCACCCTGACTAAGCAAACTTTTCTTCTGTACCTTGGGCATCCAGTTGTTGCCCAAGTCATTCTTCACAATTTGTGAAAACACCACTAAGAAATACAGGGTTCAGAGCTCAACCCATGAGAAAAGAGTGACAGATCTGTCCTCAGATGAGGAATATAATGGGCCTTTCTGAGCTCCCTTGAGAAATGGAAGACTCACTTATTATTCAGTATTTGACTGGAAAGAAAATTTTGAATGTACAAAACTGTGTCTTCAGAAAAACATGTCTGAATCCATCCTGGGTTTTTTATTCTGATCCAGCTTTTAAGCA
Organism: Megaceryle torquata; assembly: GCA_024611175.1. Classification (NCBI taxonomy): domain Eukaryota; kingdom Metazoa; phylum Chordata; class Aves; order Coraciiformes; family Cerylidae; genus Megaceryle; species Megaceryle torquata. The sequence goes on along the minus strand of JANIJG010000314.1, from coordinate 40,978 downwards.
TTTATCACTTCATTTTGAGTATGCACATATGCACGTTTTGTTTTTGAAATGAGGGTTTTCTAGCATAAAACATGCCAAATGTTTGTTCTTGGCCAGTCCCATTGCTCTGGTGATGCTAGTGAATTGTCAGTCATATGTGCCAGATGGACACAACAGGAAATTCAGTTTTCCAAAACCAAGAAATTTTAGTGTTGTTCATACCATAGCAGAAAGCTCAGTCTTGAAGACAGTCAAACTATGATTTGCATAACAGACCTGACAGCCAAAAATCACATGCTGAACATTTCAAGTCATGCACTATGCAGTATTTGAGATGACCTGTTCGTGCAGAACTTCAACAATGAGAGTGGGAAGAGTACAATATGTTTCTTTCTTAACATAGATACCCAAATAAAGCGGTGTTCTCATAAACAAGCTTTGAGGAAATCTGTCTCTAAACAAGAAAGTCTTAGCAGTAGCATGGGTGGGAGCTCCATGCATCTGGAATGGTGTTCCTTTCATTGTCCAAAACCCACAAATTAGTTCATTTCCTTTACGACCTGGGTATTAATGGAACTGAATACATCATATGCTCATTCCAGATGATAAACTGTATGTGACTCTGAATAGGGTAGAGTTAGAGATGGTCAGAACTCTCATATCTAAGAGTACACCCACACAGAAATCTAATATGGATATTAAAACAATATTCATACTACTACACATTATACTAATAGCAGACTAGTAGTGTCAACACCATCCTTTAAAGTAATGCTTTGTCTACATTAGAAGCAGGTTGGTGTAACAACAGCAGATCTGTGAACTCAATCAGCTGGTACCAAAGACCCAATAGAAACCCCACATACTAAGCTCAGATGCATTAAAACATAATTTTCAGAAGTTCATCTTCTTTCTTTCTGTTTTTCTTCGCATACAGAGTTTATAGCCAGCCTGCTTGAGGAATCTCACTCCACTCAGAAGCTTATCCCACAGTTTCTAGCAGTCCTTCGTGATGCTCTACATGGATCTTGACAGGTGGAAAGAAGAATCAGTTCACAGATGACCACCAAGCTAAATGTCAGCAACAGCCAATATTGCAGAGTATTTCAAGACATCTGACTGAAGAGAGATCAACAGCTGTCTGCCCTGAGTAACATGTAAAAGGAAAGCATCATCAGAGACTTGACCTGCCAGGCAGAGGGGAAGAAGACACCTGCAACCTTCAGAAGCACAGGCAGAGACAGAAAGGATTACTGGTTAGAAAGGACAAGGCCCAGAAGAAACACGTTTCTAATTTAATCAAGGAGAATGAAATAATAACGGGAGGAGCTCCTGTGTCCCTACTCGTCATGGGGGTGACCCAGGGCAGGGGGCTCTGTACCACCACAGTACACACCACATCTTCACAGAAGTACAGAGAAGATACAAGGTGACTGAAAGAACACAAGTCAAAAAATTTAAAGGGACTGAAGGTTTTAAATGGTCTACAGATATTTTTCTTTAACTGCCCAAAGCTCCAGATTGACAGTATTTTCAATGGGGGGGGGGGAGGGGGAAGGGGGTGAAGTGTCTTTAATTATTATTTTAGGTAGGTGTGATTGAACAGTGAACAAATGTGAAAACAAAGGTGCCAGTTACCATACTATTAATTACAACACATTCTAGCCAATTTCTGGATTAGATCTTGAAAATAAAGTCTTCCGAACTTAGCTACTCATTAATACTGAACAAGGAATTGGGAATAAGGCAGTCTGACTTCTTTAACATTTCATTTTCAATTCTGGCATGTGAATATAAAATTAGAAAAGACCTCAAGTCACTGACAGGAAGAAACCTTTTGTTAGCCATTAAGAGTCCAGGGATTTTTTTTTAAGAGAAAAAGGCAAATGGAACTAAATAGTCCTTTTAAAAATCACAGGCTCCTGTTCAAATGCCTTTGAAGAAGCCCAGGTTAAGTACTTATAGACTATTATATGACTGGAGTAACAATAACCTATTTGTTTTCAACAAGGAACTGCCTGGTAGGTGAATCAGGAAGTCCACCCTTCAGGAGATATTCCCACTCCACAGATGTAAATCAGACTGGGCAGGCTCAGAAGCTCCATGTGCAAAACTGCACTTCGCTCCAGCTGGCTTTGGCTACCTACAGTAGTGCTGGGACCACTTTGATTTCTCTTCTGCCTTTACTGCCTTGTACTAACACTGACTGCAGCCTAGGTCTACATAACATGAAATAAATCCTACACTCTCACAGTCTGGAGCTCTGCAAATATTTTTCTTAAACTTTGATTCATGATTCACCTTTTATAGTTAAGTCATGATGAATTTAAGGTAGTTACTGGTTTGATTATTTAGGATGGCAGATCTGATGGAAACCAAACTGTCATTTAATGAAGAAAACAGCAATATGTGGTCACAGACCTCCTACGTTTGTTCCCTGCTCACACATACAGTTTCAACTCTAGCAAGAACACACGGCTTATTTAAAATTCAGTTTCTCTTGTATTACTGTTTATTTTCAAGATCAACATTAATGAATAACGGAGCAAATTAACTCCTTTTCCAAGGGTAACAAGGAGCAAAGAACATGGAAAGCTCATGCATTTGGCCTCAATTCTGTCAGAACACTGGGAAAAAGATTTAAATAAATATACCACCTCTTGCTCCTCTAACCACTAAGGTCTGCAGAGGCCCTTAAACATAATTTCTACTCATTACAGGACAGTATTTATAAGCATTCAGATTTCTACATATAAATGATGATGCCAACAGACCTTTATGTAGAGCAAGTAGCAAGGAATTTTGATGCACAACTTTAGCAGATTCTCATTCTCAAGTCCCCAATTTTCAATGACTTAAAAAGATGACAACTATTTTCTCCTGGGTCATTTATTTTTTTTCCAAAAGAGCATCACCTCACGTAAAGATGAACAGCAACAGTAACATTAATATATTGCACTTGCTATATAAGTAAGACAGATACAAGTCATTGATTATGAAATCAAAGCTGCTTATGTTGATATTTATAACATTAGGTTTTGGTTACTTTAGTCAATACAAATTAATTTTTTTTTCCAAAGAGGTAGTTTATTTTCCTCATATTTTCCCTCATTAGGAAACAGATGTTGCAAAACTACTAGCAGACCAAGCTCTAAAAATATACAGCAACTTATGATATTTACTAAACATTTAACCACATGAAAAAAATCAAAGCATGTTTGCTCAAACCCTTAAATAAGCACTTAAAAATTTTCAAAGGCAACCTGCCGATAAATGTCTATTAAATAAATACCTTTAATGTCTCTCTTTTGAATTAGTTTAGCTATAGGTATTTTAGTGTACTTAGCTATCTTAGGGATATCTAAACCAAAACTTTTGTAAAAGGTCTCAGAAAAGCTCCATGTTTTGCAGTCTCCAAGCTCTTAGAAGAGCCTGAAAGACTTAAAATCTTTCAGCCAGCAATGCTTATGAATACAGGCTAATCTCATTTGTCAAACTGGAATATAACTTTAGTAAGTAACTAACAAAATAGAATTTCCTCTCTAATAATACATAACATATACATCACAGTTTAACAATACATAACTACACAAGGTGTCAGTCAACATTTTTTCAGAAGAAAGTAGTGTTTAAATGACTGTTAATTACTTCTAATCAACATATTCAAATTGGTTACGATCAGTTTCAGACTTTAAAAATTGATTACAAGATTTTGCTCATTAATCGAGCTAATGTAGAACTCCAATCAAAATTATACAACTTAGAGAGTCATCTAAAAATCCCTGTATGTTCAGTAAGTTCCCAAGACACTCTTAAGCATCAAGGTAAAAAAATGAGTGTTGGCAAGAATTCAAGGGCAACTCTTCCAAAGGCCAACTCATTGCTGCCTTGAGAACAAGAAGAGAATCCTTATGACTTGAATGACTGTTTCAATTTCAATTATCAAGATGATCTATTAATTAAATGAACTGCCTACTCATTCCCTGGTCTTTAATGAAAAAGTCACTCTTACTGTAATGCTGATGGAGCCTTTGGAAAGGCTGAAAAACCCTAAAATTCCCAGAAGGAAGACTTTTTCAGAAGATTTTTGGAAGAGCCCTATATTAAAAGAAGTCCTGTAACAGCTAAACACCACCCAATTCTTCTGTTTAAATAACATATCGTTGTCAAAAAACAATCCTCAACACCACCTTTTATATTTTGTATTTTCGCTGGCATAAAATAAATCAGCCTGCTGGTGTTGAATTTAAATGCTGAATTCTCCTACTTTTGAGCCACCAGTATTACATACAGTTTTTTGCTTTCAACAGATAAACTGGTCTCCTAAACATCATATTCTAGCTAATACATGGGATACTACTGCAAAAGCCTTTGCAGAAGTTGTTGTATTTCTAAACTTTAAAAAGCATTCCAATGAGTCAACATTTTTAACAGAAACGAGGCCTTTAGGTCTAGCATAGTTGCATGGAAAATTATGGGTTAAATTCACACATGCTGTTGCTAGCTGATACTTGGGGATGGGGGTCTGTGCAACTTCCTGTTCTGAGTTTCCCAGTCTGCCTTTGTCTTCCATAATCTCAGCTCTTGAAGCCCGCACACTGGCAACTGAATTTTAGCTTTACAGTCTTTCTTTCCCTTCCTGTCAACTTCCAGCTTTTTCCTTCCAGGAGAATGGCAAATCTCTGCAAAGTATTTTCTCCCACTGATTTGGTTATTAGCTTTTTCTGGAGTATTCTAAAGACTGAGGTCATTTGGGTCTATCTGTTTAGAAGGCAGCCTTCATATTTCAATCTCCTTTCTCAAAAAGCCCACATCTGTAGCACCGAATCAACATGCACAGCCTTCCGCTTGTCTTCTTCAGGAGACATTAATAATGGATTTAATTATTAAACTTTGTCCGCAGCATTTTTAACCATGTAATACAAAACCAGCACATCGGTGAATATCACAGCCAACAAACCTACATTTAATAGAAAGCATTTAAAAAATAATAATAATGAAGCCTACACTACCAAGTAATCCTCACTGAGTTCCTGGAAGTGCAAGAACACTGGCATAGAAATACAAACCTCTAGCAATAGCACATCTGCTTGCCTACTTGGTGCTGTTGAGATTTTTTGGAGTAATTACCACATGCACAGTCCACTTGACTCACCCATTCTATAAGACCAGCTCACCCTGCATTACATCAGGCATTTTCTCTGAAGACAGATTTGCAGGTCTCCTGATTTATGTTTTTCTACCACCACCAAAGCCAAACTATTATGTTGCTGTTAGTTTCTCTGGTAAAGGCAGAAAATGTATTGCTTCAAAAAGAAGCTACACAAATTATTTTTTCATTGTGATACCACCAAGAACATCCTGAGTTTCAGCTACTAACAAAAATTAACTTGTGCTGTCCTTGGTGAATGACACTGAAAGGCTGTGTTTTGTTGGTGTTGTTTTTAGCATACCAGATTGATAAAATAATCCGGTCTGTTCTCCTTTTTGTTCTCTTAATGAGAATCGCATGTGATCCCACAGCATCCTAAAAAGCTTAGGGGTCAAACTAATCCCATGTGCAAATTTAATGAATTTTACACAATTCACATCAGGAGTTTCACCTATAAAATGCATGTTACTAAATATCTTTTGTTTATTTATTGCAAAGCATTTTCAAATATGACTGAGGATTTATGTCCAAAACCTGTAACTGTACGTGGTTTGTGCCCACTCTGAGTGTTGCACTGGTGGAGGAAACACAGCTTAAAAAAATCTTATTCGATTCTTAATATTCCCTGTATGGTCATATGTTAGTTAGGAGTGTATCTATGAACCAGAGTCAAGCGATGCTTTATCTTATGCAAAGTACATCTTAAGCTTCAGTCTTAAGCTTAAACATCTCTACTGATATGCAAAGCAAGTGTTCCAAAATCAGCAATAACCAACTGCCTAAATAAACGATCTGTAGCTGTGTTAAGGATACTGTTATCAAAACTGATGAAAGAGTGGACTTGGAGCAGCACAGAAATCAGCTTATTAGCTTGTTAAAAGCATGTAAGATTTAAATGAATGCCTCAAAGAATACATTTATGAACAATGATGTAACTGTTATGAGTCTGCTCTGAAACCAAAGACAAACCAAGCTAAATCAGGCTCACAAGTCAGAAAGTGCAGATTAAGAAACTACCACTATGCACCTGATGTGCAGTAACAGTTCATACTGGTATGCTTTGCTTTCAGCTGCAACTCGCTAACAAAAATTTCCCTTGATGTTTTGTGTGTGTAAGACCACACAGGTGAACTACTGCTCCAGCCCAGCTGATAGAAAGTTAACTTTTCCATTTGAAATCTAGTAAATAGGCTTCCAGAGACTCAGGCTCAGTCATTAAAACTATTTTCAATTTTTTCATACAGCTGCATAACACAAAAAGGCCACTAACAAACAAGGTAATTAACTGCACTGTTCAATGTGTAAAGGTTTTAAAGACTGGAACGGAAAAGTTAGAAAGTGGGAAGATGCTAAACGCAGACATGGCCTTGGAAGGACAAGGTTTGTTTTGATGCAGTCAGAGGAAGAAGCAAGGAAACTATGTGAAGAGAAGGACCACACTGCTAAGGAAGATGATACATTCTCCTTAGCTGTTGCCTTCTTGCTGTTTCGAAAGTACAAATGCACCTTCCAGCTCCCAAATAATGTCCCCCTTCCAGCAACCACACAGAGGCTGCTTACAAAGCTGCAGGGCATCTTGCACCTATATCTAAATAGCCTGGCATGTGCCACTGTTTGCCTTTAATAGGCTGCTCACTAGAAATTAACATTGTCTGTTTTAATGGGCACTGAAAAGAATGAGGGCGTACTTAGGTTACACTCTTTGATCCATGAAGTCCTGAAACCACAGTGAGGCCACATTCCTGCTTTCCAGACAGAGGGCCTAAATGCACCTCACAGAAATGTCCCTCCTAGAAATGAGCTAAGACTGGTTGTCAGTCACATAGTCCTGCCAAAAGCACAGGAAGGAAAAGAGGCACTACAAGCTTGATGGAGGGCTGTGGCCATCAACATGGCAAGTTAACACACTCTGCAGAGTTAATATTATGAAGTGTTACATCTGTATCTCAGTGGACAGTGAACCTGGATTTGAGCCTGAGCCTAGCATAACTTTTGCATGTATTTGTTGTGTGAGCTTGAATCTCCTACTCCTACATCAGGACCCATTTGTATTTTTAACAGTCCCATTAGACTGCAGAGCATGAGATATCTGGGTTATATAGCTAAGTGCACACATGGCAGGTGGGGTCAATTCCAGACAAACCAGTGACTCCTTGCAAAATGCAAATCTGGTTGGTTTTATACAGGGCTGCCCCACACAAGTTAGCTTCAAGAGAGCAGCCTTCTTAGAAATAAATTTTCCCAGTGCAGCTCTCAGCTAAGAAAGGGCACATGGCTAGCAATTAGCTAGAGTATGTTATTTGACTTCTGGCAGAACCTCAAAGTCTCTTCCCCCTCCTGTGGTCTCCAGTAAGAAGGAAGGTGGGGGGAAAAAAAAAAAAAAAAGGAAAGAAAGAAAGATCCAACTGAAAGCACTGGAAGACAGTATCCTACAGCAAAGCTGTGCAATGACATGATTTCACAAATTTTCCAATACCAATACTTTGCTATGCCAAAGGCTACAAGAGAAACAAGAAAGATATTTCCGGGACTTCTGTACAACAAATTACCAGCTCCAAAGGCTGCTCTTTTAGCTTTATGTATTTATGAAGCAGAAGACTTCTAGACTTAGTCCTGTAACTCCTTGGTATGGAGTTGAGCTAAAAAAAAAAATTTTTTTTTAATTTAATTCATATGAAAGAGCTTTGAACTCTTTCAAAGGCTTAGCTTGACACATTGATTATTTTTTTAAAGCTTTCATCAGACTACATTTCCATCACTTCATTCCATCACCTCTGCTCTCCAACAAGGCAGATTTTATGGAGATTTTTTGTTTTGCTTTGGTTTTTTTGTGGGTTTTTTTGTTGTTGTTGGGGTGGTTTTGTTGGGGTTTTTTTTTGTCTTGTTTTGTTTTGTTTTTTTTTATTTTCCATTCTTCTCAAACACCCTGCATTGCCCAAACTGGCAAAAAATGCAAAAATCTAACACTGATGTGGAGGAAGAAATAGCTTTCCTAAACAACTTTATACTAAGAAAAAAGAGTATTAAAAAAACACTAAATGAAGTATAAAAGTGATAGTAAAGTGGAAAGTTTCAAATGTCACCTTGAGAAGTGGATGAAAGGCAAGCCTAATTCACCATAACATCAAAAATGAAAATACTACTTTTGAAGACTCAAAGTTAGTATTTTAAAGATGTAAAAAAATCCAAGGAAGGCAGAGAAAAGACTTTTTTTTCTTACAATATTCTAATATATGCTACAAATGAGAAAAAGAACATGAGAAGTTTACCTTCACTACAGACAGAAAGCACGAGTTGAAGAAGTGAGTGTTTTATGACATTTAGTTTGGGAAACGCGAGACATTATTTTATTCCCTAAAGCAAGAACTGGTGGGGGTGTGGAGGAGGAAGAAAAGATTAGTATATTACAGCGAATGTGCAATGGGTTCTTGAGCTATTCTACACCAATATATTCTGATGAAAGGAAATTACATTCTGGCCTTGAAAAGGCAAAAAAAACCCACAACCCAAACTCAAACCAAACTATCCTCCCAGTTCAGCAAACAGCTGAAGAACAGTAATCTTTCCTCCAGATACACATACATGACAATTGAGCCTTATTTTTAAGAGCTACTTATGTAATCCAAATTTCTGTAACTCAGGTTTCTCAGAGAAGTTTGCTCCATAGTGTAGTTGAAAAACACCAATGAAATCTTTATAGAACTAGTACAAAAATGTGAATGAAGACTGCTGTTTTGAAATAGTTCCCCATTTCATCAGATTCACAAACCATTTTCCTATTATTGAAACATTTTTTTTAACCCATTTAAGATTAATAGGGAATGCCCCTAATACCCTCTTTTCAAACAATCACTGCACTATAGTATTGGTGACACACTAAGTTATCTCCTTATGAAAAAGGCAAAAGAAGCAGATGGAGATTCATTAGTTTTGCTCCATGGTACCCACACTCTTCTTGCCTGAACAGAAAGAAGGTAAAAATAACTGAATGTGGACTGAGTGTCCAGTCAGCCACCACCTCTCTGACAATGACCAAGAAACCTCCCAAAACTTTAAAACAAGAGAATATTAAACCAAAACCCTCAAAACCCCCCATTCATCACAGAACACTTGTTTAACTCCACAGAGCCAAATAAAAATGGTAAAGCTGTACACTGAATGTTGGAGAGTAAAACTAGCAGAAAACACCATCTATTTTAATCTTTTTTTGTTCGGGTTGTTTGTTGGGGTTTGGTTTTGTTTTGTTTTTAAATCACACCAAACTGAACACATTTTTCTCATGCAGAAAGTTAAGAGGCAAGCAGACGTTTTCAGCTTTATAATTTATTGTAGTCTTAGTTCGAAAATGTATGTGGACATAAATTTGGTTATCAAATATTTAATGGATATTTTACTTGCTTTTTTTAGACTTAAAAAAAAAAAGAAAATAGAAAATGCACCTTAGTTCACAGTGTGCCTACAGGCATATGGGACACATGACTGTATGAGCTCAGAAAGAATGATAAAATACATTAGAAATTTGCAAAAAGAGTTTCTGTCTGTAAACAAAAGATGTCTTAACTTAGCATTGCAAACCCTGTAATACAAGCATTTTACTACATAGGGAGAAAGATATTTAAAAATCTTTATGTATAGCATTAAATGCATAATTGAGAATGGATGAAAATTAAAAGGCAGCTACAATAAATTGATAAAATGAAAATACGATATTGACAGAGGGTTAACATTAGCATACACAGCTGTGTCCTTTTACAGGCAAGTGGAAGAGAAAAATACATCTCTTCAGGCAAATACCTATACCATGTACCAGTATTTCTTAGAGACTAAACCCACTTTTTAATTGTATTATCTCCAGAATTAAACTGATGTATGATTAAAATTAATCCAGAATTAACTGATGTATTAAAAAGGCCAGTTCTGAAAAAATACAGAAAACAGAGAATTTATTTAAAGTCTGTAATGAAGGCAGTCTGCCCGTACTTACTTGCTGCACAAGAAAGAGGTTGAATTATTATTTAGCAATAGTATCTTTCTACTGAATCTTATTTCTGGTGTTTGTTTTTGTTAATTTCTTTAAAACAGTATCAGTGGATTTAACTTAAGTAAATTACCATGCTCATTTTAAGGCTTAAAAATACTTTTGCTGAGTCACGTCAAAAGGTCCATCAAATCCACCATGACATCTCCAACTGAGGCAGAAAGCAGATGCACAGGAAAGGAGAGCATAAGAACAGTGACAGTTGCCAAAACCTCACTCTCAACCTTCAAGGTGGCTGAAGAATTTCTCGAGCCAGCTGTCATATCTACATACTTAGTAACCTCTCTGGGCTTCTCTTCCATGTTTCTGTTTCATCATTAAAAATTCAGATTGGTTTAAAACAACAGTATCTTGTATCATGGTGTTCCACAGCTAAACTAAAGTTACATAAAAATCTTCATTATTTTGCTTCTTTTACATCTGCCACCTTGCATTGGAAGGGCTCTATTTACCCATCCCCTTTTCATGTGACTCAGAGCATTAATTTTTTTTGTCATCCCTCGGTTGTCCCTTTTCCAGGCTAAAAAAAAAAAAAAAAATTAATCTCAGCCTATGCAGCAATTCCTTATCTAGAAACTATCCTATACTTGTCATGTCTTTTCACTGCTCATCATTTCTACTGTAACTTCTTTGGGATTTACACAATGCTCAAACACACAAGACAGATTAACGCACACACATAAGCGTGTGTTTTGTTTTGTTCTGCAATTCTTTTTAATGGTTCTTGGTCTCTCCCATCTTGAGCTCTACATAGAATCAGGGTGATTTTTTTCAAACAAAAATATCTGCAGTTGACCACTGTTTCCCCAAGTAAAGTCCAGACTCCCGTTATTCATGTGCATCATTTCACAATTATTTACAAAAAGTTTTACCTGCTGTATTGTTACTCTCACGGGAGACACTTCTGCAATTCTCAAAGATCAACTGTATATTGATTACCCCAACTCAGTTAACACTGGTGGAAGACTCAACCCACTAGTCACCCCCCTTCTCCAAAACACTTATGATTTTGCTTTTGATGATCACACAGCAATGTAGGTTTTTACCAGTGATCCACATTAGACTGCATTGGTGACCTTCCTCCACTGTGCAAACTGTACTCCAGAATAATTTACCCAGTTATTTATCTATGCAAGGACTTACTCTCTCTGATTCTTTTAAAGTTTTTGGTGGGAATTTTCAAAAGCAACTGATAAGATCAAGTTTGTGTAAAAAAAAAAAAAAAAAAAAAAAAAAAAAATTGAAGCATGATAGTCATGTGAAGATTCTTTTACAGAAACCTAAGGAAAATGTTTCCAAAACTACCTTTGATTGTTTGTGGACAGCTAAATACTTTTGACAGTTTCAACAATTGCTATAACATTTTTCCATCATTTTTAAGTAAAGGTCAAAGTCAGAGAAAATAGTAACATAAAGCCCTTGTACATGTGGCATATTTTTCTTAGCCCAGAAGCAACATTCATCCTCAAAAGGCTGCTTCTGTAGGCATTTTCATTCACTTTTTTTGTTTGTTTTAAATGACTGGATTAAAAAATTTAGCTAAATGAACTAAGAAGACTGAAAAACAGTATTGCACACAGGTAAAGTATACTTTTGTTTTGTCATCCTTGCTTTTGAAAAAAAAATTTTTAAAAAATCTTGATTAAAGTAACAGCATGCCAATAAGGCATCTCATTTTTACATGTTTCTAGAGGAACAAATCTGCTCACCTGGCCAAAATATAAACTAATTTAAAAAACCCCAAACATCAGCCAAGTCTTTGATATGTTAGTAACTTATGTGTATAAACACAGGTATCTTGTGTTTTATCTTACCTTTTAGCCAACCACAGTTTGGTTCCTATACAGGCAATGATGTCACCCAGTTCCTGCTGAAAATCCAAACTAATGAGCTGGTTTGATTCCAAGTACGACTGCAGCAAGTGAAAAACCTAAATAAATAATAATAATAAAAAAAAGTTTCTAGTCACTGCTCTGCCTCCAAGTGTATAAGATGAAACAGCCACCTGCAAAATGAACAACTATTATTCACAGAAAAATGTGTTTTCATTTGGCATAACAACATATCAAATCATTAAATGGCCTTTTCTTTAAAATTCTTTACCATTCACAATATTAAACAACAGAACACAGAAAATGCTGGAGGATGTTAACCTCTGTGAAGTGAACAGAGGACAGATGGATGAACACCAGTCCTACTGGCCCTTGTCAACTTAAGCATCCCTCAACTTTCAACTTTCTTTCGGTACCATCTGCTCACTAGTTCCAGCACAACTGTGTGTGGAGCACATCGGCAGCTTGGCTCATTAGATGGACTGGGTCTGGGTGCATCGCACAAGTACAACCAAGGAAGCAGGGAAAGGTCTTTGAAGTCCCAACACTGAGCAAAAAATCTTTTCAAAAGCAGTAGAATTATAATCTATAAGCACTGTGAAGCACTGAGAGAAAAGTATCTTTATTCCTGCTTCTGAACTCCATCTTTATTCAGTGCTCCAATAAAACACAGAGGACAAATGGGTTTCGGAGTGAAGGGAGACGCTCGCACCTTTCCCTTCTAAAGGCAAAGATGACTGAGTTCCTGCACTGGGGCTGTGCACTGACTGTGCACTGACTGTGCTATCTCCTCTAGAGCTTCACATAAAAACCTAGTAGACATGTGCTAGCTACCATGAGGGAAGGAATTCAAGACACCAATATAGAAAACATGACCTGGTCAGACAGTTAACAGAGAAAATAATTTCTGTTCTTAAAAGACCTTCCTTTGCTATTTAAGAACAGGTTTTCCAAGTAGCATTGAATATATAGAAAAGTGTTAAGAAAAAATGGAGTTAAAAAAAGGATGTAACATTAGTCATCTACATCATAAGCACAGAAATGAAATACTGTATAATATATGAAAGCTGATACGAAATGTACAGGGGAGACTGAGTCCCCAAGCTCAGACCCTGTAGTAACCATCCTCTCACCATGTGGGAGAAGAGTGCATGACAGAAGCTTCTGACACAAGTGACCATGTCCATATCATCCCACTTAGTTTTTACCTCTCCCACTCACATGCAAGTGAACTGGAAACACTTAGGTGAGTTAATTTCCAAGTGGAAAAACATGTAGATAAGTTGTACAGCACTGAGGCCTAATGGGAAAGATGTTGGTCAGGTTAAGGAATTTTGCATGCATATGCAATTGGGAAGGTGGAACAGGAGGGACAGGGTGCTAACTCTCTCCTTAACTTGCCTTACAGCCTCAGAATTTGAAATTGTGTTTGCCTGTACAGGTAAATTACACTGATAGACATGACAGGGTTTCTAAGCAAATTGAGAAAGCACATCCCCCATTATTTATTGAAACTGGTGATGTGCAGAATTCAGGAAGCTTTAGAGGTGTTACCAGATCATTTGTGAAAACACATACATGAGCATTTTATATGGAAACACCATGTTTGAGTATTATTAGCACTTCATACTTGCAAAGTGACAATTTTATCACTAACCAATCAAGTTGGACCTTCACCTCTTTTGGGAAAATAAAAACCTTTATATCCAGCTTTACACATCTCAGATCTTGGTTTCCCACATTCTAGCTGTCACTTGCTCCTGGGGTTATATTTTTTGTTGTTTGTTTGCTTGCTTGTTTTGGAAACACAAGCACTGCCACATAGCATTAACTTGACACAATTTCATCTGGGTTATTTTTTGTGATATTATTCAAGTGGAAAAACAGCTGCAGTGGTTTCAAATAAGGACAGAAACAGAACAGAAAGAGATGTCAAGAGACTATCTAATCCATACAAACACTGAGGCAAGGTCTAAACATTCGCTGATGAAACAAATGCCTGACTGTCCTAATCCCAAAAACAGCCAAGAAAGCAGATTCCAAAATATTTGTATGCAACCTCTTTTAGTGTTTCATCCTCAAAATCCAAGCTCTTGAGGTAAGGTGTTTCTCTCCACTCCCACCCTTGCCCTCACAATAAACAACTTTTCTCTGGACACCATTCAGTCAGTCCAGATTTTTTCCTAGTGAGGTACTTATAAAACACAGAGATCCCACTGGGTCCCCTTTGACAGGAACAATGAAATAAATTCTTGTCTCCCTGTGTTAGCAGGTGCTCTGTAGGCAAGAGACATCCTGCAAAGATAGCTGTAATCTTGTCTTTTTTTTTTATTATTTTTCTGAAGTCCTCTGTACTGAACACAATTTTGTTGACAGCAGACATCTAGTATGGTCTTTCCAAGATCTTTTTCAATTTTGATCTTTTTCTACAAAGCGCTTTGCAAAAGTGCAAACTTGCAAACGTTTGAGAGTGTCCCCAGAGATCTATACCTTGAATCCTCTTCTTTAGCCTGGTTTTGCCTGTGTAAACGTCTGCTTATTAAAACTGTTTATGTAATTATCTACTCAAATTAACCTTCATGAAAACCAATGTACAAAATTGCCACTACTACTAGTCTCTCTGTATTTTTTTTTTTGTGGCTTGCCCTTAATCTATGTTAAGTAATAGACACTATAGAAGAAAAACGATGAAAAAGGGAAATAATATATATATGCAGAAGCTCTTTTTATTGGCTTTTATAGCCTCTGCTAATTGAAAACCATTTGATGCCTTAACCTTTCTATTTTATTCTTCTGTGCTTGTGTTCATTTCCAGGAATGAGAAGGGATTTACCTCTAAGCAATAATATAAAATCTGTTTCACAATTACAAAGAGGCTATCGTATTTTTTTTCCTAGAAGCTTAACTTAATTTAATCTCTTCAGCTCTGAAAACAACTCTCAAAGCACATCCCTCCTAAATACAGGAAACCTAAGTAGTTTGATAGTTCAAGAAAAAGGTCTTGAGAGACAATGAACTGTGCATACTAAATAGGTCAAATCTGTGGATTTAAGTTAGTCCACGTAGGAAATTTAGCACTGAAAATGCAATCAGAACTCCTCTGCAGTTCAGCCTCTTTATGAACCATAGCCTTTCAATACTATTCAGATGAAAAAAATCAGAGGACATGAGCCATATTTAAGCAGAAGAATTAGAAGTCAATTCATGTAAGATTTTATTCATTCTTGAAAGACATTGGCATTCATCAAAGACAATGTTCAAAGACTACAGTCTACCCTGTTCTGAATTTTGACATATGCAAAATCCTGAATTTTCTCATTATTTCAATGTAAGCCCTCTAGCATTTATTCAGGTCCCCTCACCAAGTTTTAGAGACTAGAAAGCTTTGCTTACAAAGGATTTTTTTTTTCAGCATAGGATTTTAGAATGGCTAAACTAAATTTGAAATTGTAATTAATGTTAGCATGTTTAACTCAAAGCCTTATTTTATGTAAATGAAAACTGAAGCCAACCAACCAATCTGTTAAAAGGTAACTTCAGTAGCTCTTCAATTCCATCATGTGTGAAACATCATTCTTTGGTTTACAGTAATATTTCTGTAGCTTCCAAGATCTAAGACTACAAGCCAGGCAGTGCTGGCATGGAGAGATAGCAAGTTTTATGAGACTTTTCATATAGATAATAGAATAGACAGGCTTTCCAGCACATTACTCCTCAAATCCAAAATACTATTTAATTTAATTATCCTCTAAATTCCTCACATATAAATACAGTGAGGTCATGGTGTTCCTTTTGCATGCATGACTGGTGTTTTATTGCACTAAGGTAATATATTAATGATCTTTTAATTTTTCAAAGGTAGTTTTACAAAAGATGTGCACCACCTGTAGAGGAAGATTTATGAAGACTTACGATGATAAACATTATCCTTAAATTTGACATGAACTAAACACCAAGAAAGCAGCCTGAAAGCATCTTTGAAATGCTGTGTCTTTTCAATAGGATTGAAGATACAACATCCAAGGTATTATCTGTAGTTCTGTAGAACCTTGCATTAAAGATGGTGAGCTGCTGGATGCTCAAAACCAGCTTTTTTCAGCAGGGTTTTGAGGAGTAGGCTAAACACACCAGCACAATAGTAGAGACTGCCCATCAACCTGGGAAGAATTGTTACAACAGTGGAAGCCATGGGAAGTTCCTATGGGGAACAGTGTCCTGTGATTGTCTATTCTAAGACCCTTTGGTCCATGAGGTTCTGCTAACTCTGAACCACCATGTCCTAACCTGCTGCATGTAAAACCACCACCACAGGAGGACTTCTTACTGCAGAATAGCAAGGGGAAAAAAAATCCAAACCATAACAAAGAACCAAGTCAGCTCAGGTGTGACACTATATCCTAATGAGCAAAACCCAAGGATCCAGTATGCCAACAAATGGAAGCAGTGTTCTGCTCTCCAGCCATTCCCAACTTCCAGTACTCTCCCTCCCTTCCTTGGCATTGTCAATTCTACATCCTTGTTCTTCAGCTGTAGAAGCCTCAAGAAAAGGGGAAAAGCAGAGGAGGGCAGGGAAAGGAAGAGGTTAAAAAAGGAAACAGGTGTCTTGGTTCCCTGATGGTCAATCAGCACATGTATCCTTCTGTCCTGTTCACATCCATCTCCCACCAACAGCATGCTTTCAGGTACAACAGACTTCTGTGTCTCCCTGTCATGACATGAGAAAGTTGAGTGTTTTCTTGGTACCCAAGCAGACCTTAAGATATAACATCCACTATTTTCCAAGTGTTCATTTTGGATTATCAAGTAAAAAATTAAAAAGCACATTACTTAAAAAAAAAAAAAAAAAAAAACAAAAACCAACCCCACACTTAAATGATTAGACATCAGCTGAGTCAAAAATATAAATCATGAGAAGCAGGATGAGACATTTTTCTCCACCATATGAACTGTGATGAGATATGAAGCTGATCATTATCTTTAGCATCTCTTGTATAAACTCAAATTTCTGTATTCAAGCTGTGAAGTACACTATTAGAATAATGAAGCAATGTAACATTTAATGAAAACTTACATAAAATGCAGAATTTTGGAAGTGGCTTTAATTTTTTTTTAGTGCCAAGAGTTCTTCTACATATGCAGAAATACTGCAAATATAACACAATCTTTTAATAGCCACAAAGCTGACCTATTGTGACACACTTCTAATAAAATTACCATTTTGCAGCACTAGCATTCATTTTGTAGGAGGAACTAAGGCTTCTGAAATTTACAATAAACCTTGAACTTTAGACATGAAGTAACGATTAAGTGGATACTTGGTGCACACGTGCACATGCTCATATTTAAAAGAAAACAGACTTCAACATATTGCTGCACGAAGTGCATTTTTTAAACAAGCCAATTTTCCAAAACCATCCTGAAGATTATATAATTGCACACTTCTCAGTGAAGTAGCGAAGTTAATCTTTTCTCCCCTTAAGCTGACCTGAAGCAATAAAATCATCTGCATGCATACCTTCAGCTATGTTTGGATGAAATTTATACAAGTATACAGTACAAATATTCACATTCCTAAGTTCAAGACTGAAATAATACTCCCGGTATCCATTTCAGTGCTTTTTGAGAAAGAAAAAAAGCAAACTGACATCACCCTAAACTGTACATTCTCGGCATAGACCATTTAAATCCCTAGAAAAAAAAAAAAAAAAAGACAAAGAACACAGATGTTTCACCAGCTAAAAGAAAACATTGTGTAAATACTAAGCTTGGAAAAAATATGCCATTCACCGAGCTATGGAGGTTGAATCAACAAGAAAAGCCAAAAAATGGTTCTTGTAAAATGGCAGCAGTAAGTAGATTCCCACATTAAGCTAAATGTAACTTTTTGGAATTGTTCCATCAAAAGCTTTTGCCTAAGAGGCTAGTGAGAATACCTGAAACATGATTTTTCTTTTCTTTACTCATGTAAAGGCAGATAAAATTTTATTCTTCTTGTATGATAAATAAAACTGCCAACTTACCTCTGTATTCTTAAAGTAGGGCCAAATTTTTCAATTTTTTGCTATGACCATGTATATAAAAACTGGCAAGCTTCTCTGACAGATGAAGGCATTTTTACTAGGATGATAAAAAGTTCAAAGTTATAATGAGTATCTCCCGGGAAAAACAAACTCTAAAAGCCTCTTTTTTCTTAAAAGATGAAAAGTGCCAGTGTGATAATTACAATGGGACTTAAAGACCTCAACTACCTGTCCCCAGTTTTCCAAGAAGATAACTATACAAAAATAGATGGGAGAATTTATAACTATCTGGTTACCTTATGATAATATCCTGATCTATAAAAAATTGTATTTCAACATTTTTTCAGCAGTATGGTATGAACACAGTCCCTGCAGTTCACCAAGAAAAGCAGCTACACACATAACAATTTAAAATTAGTACAGAGCCACAACACACAAACGTTGCACCAGGCAGTGCTGCTGGGACTCCTGTGCCCCGGGTCTCTCAGCCTGTGATTCATCCTCTGCCACACTGAGGTTCAGCAACTGCATGGATAGAATCATAGAATGGTTTAGGCTGGAAGGGACCGTTAGAGGTCATCTGGTCCAACCTCCCTACACAATCTCTACCTAGGGCAGGTTGCTCAGAGCCCCATCAAACCTGACCTTGAATGACTCCAGGGATAGGTCCTCCACCAACTCTCTGGGCAGCCCATTCCAGTGGTCTATCACCCTCATATTAATGAACTTTTTTCTAATATCCAGCCTAAATCTATCCTTTCCTAGCTTAAAACCATTGCTCCTTGTCCCATCATTACAAGCCCTTTTGAACAGA
>JANIJG010000314.1:0-22043 GCA_024611175.1 Megaceryle torquata | reverse complement strand
CACCCACCAGTACCCCCAAGTCCCTTTCCACAGGACTGCTCTCCAGTATATCTTCTCCCAGCCTATACTGATAAGGCTGGTTACCCCAGCCCAGGTGTAGGACCCTGCACTTGAACTTGCTGAACCTCATACGGTTCATCCAGGCCTACCTCTCCAGCCTATCCAGGCCCCTCTGTATGGCATCCTGCCCCTCTGGCATATCAACTGGACCCCCCAGCTTGGTATTGTCTGCAAACTTGCAGAGGTTGCATTCAATGCCATTGTAAATATCATTAATGAAGATATTAAACAATACTGGTCCCAGCACAGACCCCTGAGGGACACCACTTATCACCTTCCTCTATTAGTTAGACCAGCTCTATTACAAACACTAAGGCTTTCCTTCATCTGAGCTATGTAATCATGAGAAAAATAGAAATAAGGTGGTGTTTAAGGGAGCAAAATAAATATCCTGAATTTAATTCCAATTTAAATGACAATATATTGAAAAATAATTTCAAATATTTATAAATTCTCATGCAATTCTCAAGCAAATGTGTTAGGAAAAGGCATAATTTATTACATTTTTCTCATAGTCCCGGATCATTTATATATTTAAGATTATTATAGGCATTCACTCTTTGTTCCTACCACCTCCTTTTTTTGACATCTTTAATTTCAAGATGGTAATTTCACAACAGATCAGATTATTATTTATGCCAAATATAAATTATATCATTCTCAAATATGATTACGATATATGAATACTGCTTCCTCAAATTTGCTTTTGTATGAATAAACTCAGCCTGAAGTTGAAATACTTCCCTTTGCATGTATTTTTCTGAAATCTGTATACAATTTTTTCTTCTTCCTTTAACGTAACAGCTGGTTCACAATTCAGTTTTTCCATAATTTCTGCTTTGTTTTGCCAGCACATTTCATCATCTAATTAAACAATTTTGGTTTATTATTCATGAGAGAGTGGGGCTTTTAAATCCTCCTTCCAAATATATCCATCAAAATTCATAAAGTCAGCTTTATAAAAGAATCAAGTTGTTTTAATTAAAATGCAGACAAGCATGTTCTGATGAATTAAGAAGTTGTAAAATAAGGTATGAAAGTGTCTGAAGTTACGAATAAAAACATAATACTAGTTAACTCCATATAACTGAGCAATAATAACACAGCTGTTTAATAATCTGTAAATTATGTGTCATAACTAACAAAAGGTACAAAATGCCAAAAAATAGCACAGTAGCTTTCTTTTCACTGATAGATATATACCATAAAACATCCACTCCTATCAACGTGTTCTTAAATTTGAAGATAGACTCCTGCTTTTGTCCAAAACAGGAAATCCAATAGGAAATTACACAGATCAAAGTTTTTGCAATACCATTTTTCTTAGGTTTTTATTCATTTTCTTCCTCTCTATTTGAGTCAGGGTGAAATTGAATTCCAGCTTAAGATTTGCATATGCAACTCAAATTGTGTATTAGGAGAAAGCAAATCAATGAGAAGTTTGCTGCCAGCTAACATCATTAGTGCTATTTACTTGAAAGTCCTAGCTGGATTTTCTCTTAGAAGTACAATATTTGCATATTTGCACAATCAAGTCTGAATTTCTGATTATTAGGATGCTTTTACCATTAGGATTTAAGATACTTGTTAAGCTATCATTCATCTTATAACTAAAAGCACATGTGCTGGGCAGAGAAGTCAAACCAAAAGACCTACAGACAGGTTGGCTGATGAGAAAACAGAAAACCCCAATAAGAAGACTCTGCAAAGAAAAGGCAAAGCTGACTGATGAGTAAAGGTCTCAACACACATCCTCCTAAACACCCAGCTTGAACAGAGATGCTACTGTGGCATTTCCACTTTCTGCAAACATACCTACTATCTTTCCAGCAGCATGTAACCAAAACGTAAAATCTAGAGAAATTAACAGTTTGTGTGCTGGAAACAGTTAAAAAATTGTTCTCAGGCTGTTTTTTTCTGATCATTTGTTCTCATCCAAACAAATACCAGGAAGAATACAATGACATCTCTTCCATGTCTATACCCTGCCATCATAAAAACCCACCCACCCATTACCACGTTAATATAGATACCTCTAAAAGACACAAAACCCCTCCTTTAAACAGCTTTTTTTCCTGTTTCTTTTTCAGGAGGTGGGGTTGGAGGTGGTGATGAAACAATTTGAAATTATTCTTTCCTGGACTATGTCCTCCTAGCACAGTTATCCAGCACACATCCACATGAAGAAGACAAAATGCGAATGGAAGACCAAAGTACATACCCTTGCTTACTGAGGGATATTTACAATTAGGAAGAATATTAAAGGATACAACTACCTCACTGACACTAAGAAGCAGACACTTAAGAGACACAGTCAGTATGAACAAGTTTGTACTAAGTGCTCAGAAGTACGCTGCCATGTGACCCTGTAGCTTTGCTGGTTTCAGCAGAGGTGATCTTCTGTCTCAGGAATGTCTGCATTAATACACAAGCTAAGAAAGTAATTAGAAGTAAGCTATATTAATTGGATGTTTTTATTTCCTAAATTTGCTTTATAGCATAAGGTGAAGTAAAACTTGCAGCTTCAGAAGACAATTTTCTTCTCTCAGCTAATGATTTTAAACTTATAAAAAAGAAAGTTCATATACAAGTCTCTAAAACAAAAGAGCAACATTCAGTATTTTTAAAGTCTGAGGAGTATTTTGTCACATTAAATGTCCAAGTGCAGGTTGCTATACCATGGGGAAAAAAAAAACCAAAACAACAACAACAAAAACAAACAAACAAAAAAACCCAAAACAAAACAAAAAAAAACCACCACAAAAACACACACACACACACACAAAAAGGTGCTTTTCAGGGTTATCCTACAGCTTCCAGAAGCTTTTCTCCATTCATACGTTAAGTCCTCTCTGAGGATCAACTTCCCCTTCCATTGTCGCTTATTTAGAAGCATATTGTCACTTTCCATGACTTCATTTACATCTGAGTAATTCAATATTACCAATTGCACTCTTTTGTCTGAACTCAAAGAAAACATTGTAAAGTCTGCTGAACTGCATCTAAGATTGACCACTGAATGTAATTAACAGGAAAAATGTCCCTCTCTAAGAAAATTCTCACACAATTCATTAATTACTGGTAACAACAGGGACATTAGAGGCTACAGCTCTACAGACACATCCAATACCATTCATGGCTGTACCTAGACCCTGACCTCAAACATCATACTCCATCATAGAGAAACACAGCTGAATGCATGTAAAACTCACAGGTATTTCCCTCTGTCAAAATTATCACTACAAGAAAGGAACATGCAGCTGAAACATGCAATAGAAGTAACTTTATGGCTAGACAACATAGCTAATGTGCCAGCTTAACTTGTAGCTAAGTCAAATTGAATTCTAAGGGTAAACATTAATAATGAGTCATTCAGCTTTTCAAAGGCAGTATATAGGACAACAGCAAAAGGAAGGTGCATGTAATGCAAACTGCTTCTTTTTTAATTACACTAACACCTAGAGTATAATTCATGTAAGAGGATCTCACTGAGCTGCAGCATGGAGAGGGGAAAGACAATCCTCAGCCAAACAGCCCTCCTGTATTTTTAGTCTCACTGCACTACAGGGCAGTCGTGTTCAGCACAGGAGGATGTGCTGAGACAGACTTAACTTGGATTCTTTTAACTCTGATTCTTTAAGTTCCAGTTCACAGACAGTAAGCGTGTGCATGACAATTTATGAGAGGAGAAAAAAAATTAAATTATGCTTTAAGTATACTTTCTTGAAATCACTTTGCTCTCCAGAGCAAACAATGGGCAGAGTATGTATGTGCCAGTAAGATATAGACTGTACCACCAAAAAATACACAGAAAATATAGACAGCATTTCCTCGGAGTTCATCAGTATCAGACTCTGGATCTTCCTGAAGTTTTCTATTGTTATCATATACTGTTTGAAACTATGAAGTTCACAGAGACACAGATAAATTATGATGAAACTTAAACTACAGCAAATACATAAATCATGCTACTGCTGAAACTCAGCAGATTTTTGCTTTACGCATATGGACAAGCTATTCATAAATTTTTACTTCCCATAAGGCTCAGCATGATGTCAGCTTACAATAACAAGTTAATGTTAATGTTTTCCAGTAATTTTCACAGTGCCATTTAACTGCAAGTGCCCTAGCCAAGGTAAACTTAAGGGCAAGGAAAGGGCTTACTGCATAACCAGAGAACAATATTAATGAATTTTCTATCTCTGCTTTGAACACTTGGAATTCTACCTGCAACATATTTCTCTTTTGCTCCCAAAGTTTAATCCTGCTAGCCAGCTGACTACATCTCCCCATGAATAGCTCAACTATTTCTTCTGATTTTAATTAGCTACAAAGTTTCATTGCGTTGTGGATTTTTTTTCCCCAGACAAACAAGCATCTTATCCTATCACAGAAAGTGCCAAATTCAAAGCTATCAAACATTTCCTGAGCTCCAGTAAGCTCTTGCACTTTGTTTTACAATCAGCAGCATCACAACAGGCAAATGCTCTTTCTGAGAAATCACCAGTTAACTGACAAGTTCCAAAGAAAAATTATAAAATTTGCTGGGTTGCTTCTCTTTAGAAGTGTTATAGAAGCCGTTAAGGAAGATCTGGTTTTGTTACTGTTTTTCCCCTTCTGTCTTCCACCCGTAAGATGTATTTTTTGACAAAAAGGAATGTCAACAGCAAAGTTTCTATGGCAAAAAGGTTATTTTTGAAAAGCAGGTTCTTCCAGCTTGTTCTTACTCAAGACCAACTTCTCCAACATTAGCACCTGGCTTGCCTTCCTTTTTATTATCCCAGGAGTAGAGCTGCCTCATTCTCTCTAAAAACAGTTCTAAGAACAGTCTTTTAAAGCTACTGTAGCTTAACCATCCACTCACTTTGGATATTGAACTGCATAGAGGTTGCCTTCTGAACACAGCGGTGCCAATGGTAGATGTTACCACACCCAGCACTTGTTCAATGCTGCACCCTGCTGAAATTTGACAACTTCAAACCTTGTAGTCAGGGCTGTAATGAAAACAGAATCTCCACTACCTCATTCACATGCGTTAGCTTAGCAGAGACCTGCTATTTAAATTGAGCAAATCTTACTCCTTTTTACTGAAAGTTAGGAGAGGACCACAAGCTGATCTGTGGCGGCTGCAACACCCAGCAGGGGACTAGTGATGATCAAATGGATGCGGACTACTGTGCACAGGCTGTTTGCAGAGCACAAGCCTACAGAAATCTTCTGGCATTAAAGCCTCAAAACTGGCAATGAGAGCAACAATCAGGCAATGCACCCATTTCACTACATGCCAGATTTGCTCAAAGCAGCTGAAAACCATTCTGCATCAGTGACACAAGGAAGTATCAGGATACTTCACACCCTTTTCCGTGCAAATGAAGCCCAAACAGAGGTGGTCTGAGTATCTCAACAGGTTCATTCGTGTCTTTCCCCCTCACGATCAGTACCAATTTGGTCTTGCCTGTGTTTATTTCCACCCCACTACTCCACAGCCAGTGTCTTGTCACTTTCATATTTTACCAGTGGCTGCAGTTGCAAAAGCACCCACTAGTATCAATAGTTTCTTTAGTTAACAGATTAAACACTTTCTGTTTACTACCTTTAGATAAATGAAACCTGATTTAGGGGAAAGCTTACATTTTGAAGGCACTTTACAGTCTGAACTTTGCAGAATAGAATTAAGAGGAAGCCACCACTACCCTCTCTCATATGTTCCCTTACTTTGTTCATAACCTCTGATAACCCATAAATAAAACTGCAAAACAGTGCCACACAGAATAGCTGCTCATCACATAGATCTGATGTGTATCTCCATTATCAGTGTTGCAATCTTCTTTAGAGCCCTATAGGTTTCTGTGCCTAAATCTTGATCACAAACTGCCCATGATCTTGGTCATCAACAGCTGTTGCTGGGAATTGATGGTTTATGTTGAAGGATCACCAAATAAGACAGCTTTGGGGGTTTTTTTGGAGGCAGTAAAATTTACTATAGAAGTAAAACTACAGTAAAGCATATGTAATAGTATGAAGAATGACTGCTTCAAATGAACCCTAAAAATATTTCAATTTGGCAAAAAGGACAAGAAAATTAACTAGCAAGGTGAGGTTGTCAGTAGTTAGTGAATCCATGGAGACAGCTTAGGAGTTTAAATAAATTCCACAAGTTAACTGTACTTGGAAAAACAAGAAAACTTTCTTTGAAACTAAGTTCCCTTTTTCCCCCTCTCCAAACACTGTTAAGCCTTTTCTGTGCACTTTATCCATCTTGTTGGCCTTAAAATACATTAAAAAATTATCAACCAGATGCAAAAGGCAAGTCCATCTATTTACTTACTTACTGTTAAGGATGATTAGTGCCCTCCTAGTAAGCTACAGATAACAATAGAGTAAAAGCTTTTTGTTAAACAGGTTAAAAGGTAAAAATAAAATACTTCCTGATGACATTATGGTATTCACTACAAAAATCTGTGAAGAGATCCCCTCCAGACAGCATTATTTACCATACAGTAGCAATACTGATTATGAATGCTTTGTATTACAAACCATGACAGAAAAGAAAAATTTCCTCAAATTTACCTCCTAGTTCTCTGGTTTAGTATCACTTTAAAAATTTAGAGACAAATATCATACCTACTATCCAAATTAACATTTTTTCCCCTCCTTTTTTATGGGATACTCAGGATAACTAAATAAAAAGACCTAAATAAAGCTTCTTTAGGAATTCAGTTAGGAATATATGACAATAGACACCTCCTGGTCATGACACCAAAATAGAATGGCATCAGCCATCATCCAAGGACACCTCAAAAGTGTTTTATGCCTTTATAATTGCAACACTGTCATTGTTTTGAGGATTTTTCTGGCTAATCATGCTACTGTAATTCTATTCAACAAAGTTGTTTCTGTAACACCCCAGGGATTACTCATGTAGATAAAGCCATTATAATCTCCATTCGTGTTCTGACAATGAAAAAATATGACTGACTCCCAACTTCTAAGCCTTTCTTCTCGTTGTCCTATGTAATCTTTATAAATATCACTGAAATAAAATTGAATTAAAAGATAACCCTCAGATGGAAAATAAATTTCTCCAAAAGGTAAAGGCTGATGGAAAAACGTTAGCAAAACTGGACGAAGAGTTGATGGAAAAAAAAAGTGTTAAAGGATTCAATGGTTATAAACACCACCCCTTCTGAGGCAATTTGACTGTTAATATCAAAGCCTTGTGCACTCAGAGAGTAAAAAAACCATGAAGTTAGTGCAGTAACAATGTGAGAGCTGGACATGATAAATTTACCATCTGCAACTTAATTTAGGAAATATTTAGGATTAAATCACTTATTTGGACCATGTGGTCATGGAAGTTCACAAATTAAAGTTCACATGAAATGAACTTCTTGTTCAACTGTTCACAAAGTACCACATTATACAATACTGAAAATAGCTTTAAATGTCATAAGAACCATTCATTCTTATGTCAGATTAGATTAAAAGGACAATGCTGTATATTCAATGAATCTGTCTGAAATGTTTTTAACTTATAAATAATGTTTTACCTTTTGAATATCACAAAGGACTTCTGAAAAAAAAAGTAAAAAAATTAAAAACATGAAACAAATCTTAAGGGTTATGTTTCTTTGTAGTTCTAGTTCCTTCTGTAATACCACGTATCTACCACTGTTATCAACAGTTCTTATTTTCGTACAGAAAACAGTATTGGGCTTTTATTTCTAAAAGCACTACAAGGTTACAAAGGCAGGTTTTTTTCCGCCCCAGGTGTCACTGGGGGCCCAGATTCCCTTTTTAATTTTTTTTTTTTTTTTTTTTTTTTAAAACAAGAAATGCTCATTTTGGCTTTTATAACTTCTTCCTTTCACTTCTAACAACATAAGATGCCTGATGCTGTAGTATATTTTTTTAAATATTTCTCAGAGTAAAATAATCCAAGTGAATTCACTACAATCGTAGGAGTATTACCTCATCAGTTCCCCATACCTACCAAATGTAGTTTAGTTTCATTAATTTTGAAATCATTTCTTACAATGTGATAATGCAGAATTATGAACGATTGACTCAAAACAGCAAACAACAAAAGCAACAAAATTCCTATTGCTGGAAATACTTGATGCACTTCATTCTTTTTAATGTCACTTTCAATGCAACACTAAACTAGTACTGACAGAGAGGTTTGAAATCCTGCCTGCTCGACAGGTCTCCTATGAGAGCAGTACCCAAAGGTGATTACACCAAGTCCTGTCCTTTTGAAATGCTTCAGAACTATCTATGGGCTGTGGTTTTATGCTGCAACAAAGGACAGAAATATACAGCATATGTTTTTTAATTAATGTTACATCAGGAAATAACAACTATTTGCCAACAAAATGTGAAAGTGAATTCTTTCAGAGTGTTTCTATGTCCATCTCTAAATCTTCCTTAGACTTTTCAAAGTGGGTAGTATTTACTAGCTGGGACAATAGCAGCATCACCATGGCATGCATGTATTTCCATTATAGTCTTAATTAGTTTTGTATTAACATAACAACCTGACAAGTATGAAGTGCATAAGGCATTTCACATAAGAAAATTTAAATTCTGTTGTCACTATCTTATTTGTCTCAAGTCTACCAGGGTTCAAAAGTGACTCCATTCCACAAAGCAAAGGTTCTAGCTGCTATTTCTTAAAGCACAAAAAGATTCCATAAGTAAAAAAATTAGAATGGAAAGAAACAAGTCAAACATGCACTCCAGAATAGTTCCATTTAAATTTTCTTTGAAAAAAAGTGATTACTGGTGTCTCTACAGTTTCCTGTTCTAATTGCCAGTGTTGTCCGTTTCAACAATGAAACAAATCATAAACCCAGAAGAATAAAGGAAAGATTTCTTACAAATGTGAGATGAATACATAATAGGCACTCTGTTTGCTATAAATGTGTTTTGTGGGGAACAAAAGCTTTAAGTTGGCTTTTCCTAACTTGAACTATTTTTTTTCCTCGAAAAATAGCAATTCAGCTAAATAAATGTGCGCATTTGAACGGTGGAAATGAAGAAAAAGTGCTAAGAAACTTCAACTATACTGAAGTCAAACTCAGCATGAACTATAAATGCTCAATATCTTTCATCTAGGTCAAATGCTTAAGTGCTGAATTCTGAAGTGATTTCTTGTGGCAAAACAAAAGTTTTATTCTTATTGGTGGTTTTGCACCAAAACTGGACAAATGTGATTACCAAGGTTTAAAGCTTTCCCAAAACCCACTTCTGCATGAAGATGAAGACCTTGCTGCATCTATGGAAATATTTGTGTATATCTAAGAAAAAAAAAAACAAAAAAAAAACCACCATTGCTTATTTTCCACAATAGAAACAGGCCAGAATTAACCTCTACAATCTGGAGAGGTCTTCTGCCAAAAACAGAGTAAGATATTCATTGCAGATGTGAAGACATAATGAATGTGAAGTGTACACTTTTGTTCAAAAGTCAATACATTTGACATGCACTTCTGACAGCATGGTAATAACCCTACTGCAATTAATATTAACATCACAGATCAGCAGCTAGTCTTTTTAAGAGAAGATGTGGTCCAGAATGGACGTCCAGAGGAGTAAGCACCTGAAACAAGAGCAGACGGGAAAGAGCTGATAGTGAGGGTGCCAGCGGAAAGAGGGAGAGATAACAGAGGTGCAAGCCTGAGAAAGAATGAGGGAGGACAGAATAGAAGCACGCTGCTTATCATGCCTTCAGAAGCCTCATTCATTCTTTGCTCTCTTGAAGCTTTGTGGGAGGTTTCCACACTCCCAAACATCAAGACAACTCTAACAATCCAGAGACAACTGGCATCTTATGAAGGAAGAAGAAAAAAGGAGGGACCTTGGCAAGTGATAAATTTAGAAGCATCCCTATTGCCCTCTCCCCCTTGCCCTTTTCTGCAGTCAGACCACACCTAGACTGTTTCCAGGGCCTAACAAAGGCTCTGCTGAGTACTTCACGTCTAGGAACAGCCTGCAGCTCCACTGGAAGCTGCATTTTTGAGGATCCACCTCAGAACCCACATGAGTACATTGAGGGTTTTATCAGCAATGCCCCAGAAACTGCAAGCATGTTGTACTACCCAGTGGAAACCAGATTTTCTTTCAATAGAGCATTGCTCCCCATACAGCTTCTGACCTAAGAGCAAAATATATAGATAGACTCTTACAGTACCACACCACACCTACCCTTTCAAAAAAACTCCTCCACCACTAGATACAAGTATAGCACAGCTTCTTCTTATTAGTCCTGCCCTTACAAAAACTTTCTGTGCTGAGTAGTTTCTTTATATCAGTCAAATTTCTGTACAATGTTTCCTCAGCCTGGATGTCTTTCCCATTCTCTTCTGGCCCATAAATAAACAGCATCAGAGGAACACATATCCAGGGAAAGCCATCAGTTTGGAATCAAGGTAATTTATTGCCAGAGTTAAAAAAACCCAACCAAACAAAACACTTAAAGTTAAACCATGGCTTTAAGTGAAGCCATGTGAAAAATGTTGCTAGAAAATTTTAGTACCATAACAATAACTACTTCAGAAATGCAGGTATTTTAAAATAATTTCATTAATAAAAACAAGAAAGAAGTGGTAAAAAATACTACTGCAAGAAATGCCTATGACACACAATCAGGAAAAAAAAGTAACATATTTTGAACTTAGTGGAAGGAGGAAAAAGTATACTACAGTAATTCAAAAAATTCTAGTTTGACTCATGAACACTCTGAAATTGCTTTTCACACATTGGAGAAGTGTCTTATTCTTGTTTTGTGTTTCCTCTGTTTCACTTTCATAGCTTTCCAGGATTTTCTTCCTCTCCTCCTTTCAATTTTTTGGTCCACTATTTGAGGTTGTTGCATGCTGACCTTCACTATAGTTAAGTCTTTACTAAGTAGCTATCCACTTAAAACCACTTGTCTCTCTTTACACACTTCTTCCATCCAGCATTCTTTTAAATGCCAATTTTTCCACCTTTATCCTCCTTTCATAGAGGGAATTTTTCTACTTTGTAAACAGACTGAAAAAGCTTCCAAAGCATCTTTCACTATAGGCTGAACTTCTGAAAACAAACAGCGTAGTAAAAAGCCCACACTGTCAGTAAGTACTTTTTTATACATCCTCAAGCAGTCAGAACTTATAATGTATAAGTATTTTTAAAAAGTGTACCCAGGAAGTATATCCAGGATTATCTTTATTTTGGCTCTGAGAATTTTAAAGACACAGTTTCTAGATCAAAAGGAAGAGAAAAAAAATCCTGCGTGGGTGGGACTGAAAACATGGTTTTGGAAGTGAAAACTTAACTTCATGGAGTATTAAATTAATCCACTGCACCACCTAGGAGCATATTATATCTTCAGTACACTTTAAAGTTTAAACTTTTCCCTTCCCAACAGTAAAAACATCCTCTGCCTTTGAGAGGCTGATAGCATTGCTTTCCTGACTAATCACAAAGGATACTTTAAGAGTAGTAATACAAAACAGGTGCAATAAAAATGCATAGAATTGAATACTTAAACATTTTAGACTTCATAGGAGTTCAGTTACTGTTCTGGGGGGTCTAAATCAAATTAAGCGGACAGTACCTAAAATGGTCAAATTCTCTTCAAGAAGATTTTAGTAGTAAAAAGTAGAACACTGTGCCAACAGTATTTGTTTCTAACATCTCTGTCATCTCAAAAAAAAACAAAAATCTATCCACTGTGAATACTGTAACTATAGGAGGACTTTTTCCTCCTTAGTTTAATCCCAACACTTTACAGCAGTTGTTCTATATAACAACATTCATATATAGGATAAAAGTGCAATGACTGAAAACACAAGACATAACTAGAGAAGCCATCTGAATGCTAGTGATGCTTTATGGTTGTCACTGAGGGGTCTGTGTTTGTTTGTACCCTGTCACCAGGCAGGCTACCTCAAATGGCTGCATGCACAGCCACCCCACAACCTCTGCTAGTGGTGTGGGTTGCAGGAGCTTTTACTCCTTAAGGAGTAGTACTAGATGCACTGGAACAGGGAAGCCAAAACATTTGCATAGCAACTGCTTGCCATACTCAGAGTAATAAGCATCAGAATCTAGGGCGTGGGAGAGAGGGAGGCAGTGCATCCATCAAGTCATCCATTCCACTTTACAGAGGGGGCAGCTGTCACACTTATCCCCAGCACAACCCAGGGGAGTCCTTATTGTAGTTACCCCTCAATTAAAAACAGCAGCAGCCTTGTTTTCACTAATTGATGAATATTGCTGACTCAGTACTAAAACTCCACTTTTTTTTTAAACTTCAAAGATGTGAACACAAGGTTTACAACAATAGCATCTCTGCATATCATGAGTTGCTGTAGGAAAGAACTCAATAACATTGCAGAAACTGAAAAGACCTAATAGAGTTGTAAGAGATGTCTAAATCTATGGCCTTTTGAAAATGAGTAACATGTCTTAGGAAGTCAGATGCACAATATTTGGGAGCATTACTAATTACAGTTAAAGCAACTTCAAAGCAATGTCCAACTAGCAGATCTGCCCAGTCAATTAGCAGTACCATGAGGGTTTGGTTGGTTTTTTTTTTTTTGAAAAAGGCAGCGGGAAGAAAACCACTGGCAAACTCTCATCAATGATTTTCTTTCAGAGACTGTCTCCTCCCACTCTTGGAACTTAGTTAAATTTCTATTGCATTCATAAATATAAATCTTGCTTATTGCCTCCAAATAGCAATGTACCCCTATGTAACAGTTAATATGAATTTACAGCATAAAGAAATGAGACAACTGTTCTGTTATTGCCAGCTACATATCAGTGAAAATGCTTTCAACTTGACATCAATATTTCTCTTCTCTTTGTACTAATCTTAAAAGTAAGGCTTATCTTCAACACTAAAAACTGAGCTTAGAAAAGAAACAGCTGGAAGGAAGTTTCATTGGAAAACATTTAATTATAGAAGGTTTGTTTCTTTGATCTGTAGATAATGTAACGTTTGTTTACTATATTCAGTTTTTATAAGCCAACACTGAACTGCTACACTTAAACTTTACTGCCAAGCCAAATAAAATGTAATTCACCATAGTCAATACTTCTATGCTACTGAATAAAGTCAAACAAACAATATGCTACTTCCCCATTCATTCCCTAAGACTCTAGACATCCTTTGTTTTCAAAACAAAATGGGAAAAAAAATATGGTCACTCACACCCCTGCTGGTAATTCACATTAAGGATTTTTAGGTCAAGCTAATAAGTAGTATACCTTTCTCCTTCACTCAGCCCCAAGGACCAACATTCAAGAATGACCTTCAAAATACGTTTGTCTCCTGTTGTCATATTTTCACTCCCTAGCCAGTGGAGTCTGTGGGATTTTATTACCTATTCAGTGCTGTGATTGCTTGCTAGCTTGTCTTCATGCACCATTTTTCTCTGCTTTGTTTTCATATGCTCCTATTTCTTTCAATTCTTTATTCCGCTGAATAAATGTCCAAGAATTAAACTCGTAAAACACCAGTGTTCGTAACCTCAAATACCTGAAGCTTGACTTTGTTGCAACTTAAGCTAAAATCCTCCCCCTCAAAGGAAGGAAAAAGGCATTCACATTCATTAGGCAGGCTCTACTTTCATCAACAACAATCTGTCTTTATACAACTCTTCTGGATAATTAAACTACCTAACATATTGATGTTTTCATCATAAACTGCTTCTTTTCATCAGTACAACTAAATACTTTAATCTTCAACGAAGTCACATTCATATATCTCTTGTTCAAGAGTACTCTAAGCTAAAATAGCACATGCAGCTGTTTCTCCCTTTTTCCTAGGCTTGTGCTATCTGTCCTTGCTGGAAGCAGCATAGTGGCTCAGACCCATCTTTGCATGAACCAGTATGGCTCTTAGGTTATGCTCTTGTCCTGGTCTTCTTGCTGCTTTAATGAAGTTCCAAACATCCTTTAATTCAATTCTTTCATCTTTAAATCACTTCTTCCAGCTCTCTATTTAAAGCATCAATACATCCAAAGTGTTGATACAAATAATTTGAACTTCTATCACTGAACAAATCTTGCCATATTCAATAAACTCCACAAAGAAAAGACAGAAACAGTAAATAACTCTCCTATAAGCCCTGTGCAGGTGGCAGACAAAGCTGCAACCATGCAGGTTTTACCATCATATTACTGTTTTTCAGTGCAAGGATTCTAGACTCTTTCACTGTAAAGTATTTTCAGAATGTGAAGTCTAATTCTACAGGATGCTGCTACTCCCTGCTAATTTCTGTGACTGCTAATTTCCTGACCCACAGAAGTCAGTGGGAAATGTAACCTTGAAAATTAATGTTTACTAAAGTAAAGAGTTATGAAGCCCTCTATATCCTATTAAGTCCAGTTTTTGTCACATGCAACTGACAAAGCTTGTATGACTCAGTCTGTTATTTAGATTTGAGAGAGATACAACAGTGCTGCTGGCTTCAAAAGCAAAAGAAATAAAAGGTTAAAAGCACAAACCAACATTCCTTGCACAAGGCTTCACATTCATATGCCAAAGAGAACTGTTTGAATTAGTGACCATAAAATAACCCCACAAAGCCAAACAGAAAAACCCCCCAAAACACTTCTTTGAACCAGCCCACTGCTACAATACCAATTTAGCTAATTAAAACTACAGATTTTTGTGGGAAAATTCAAAGTGTGGAGAAAATCTGAATATTAAGAGTAACAATTTATGAAGAGTAGCTGACTGCTGACACTTGAAACAACACTGAAAAAGTGAATTTTCATTTTTATTTTAATGAAGTTTTAATTCTGCATCAAAGCATAACAGATTGTCTCTTTTTCATCTGTCTCTGGACAGTTATATTTTGTATTTCTTTAAGAACAGGTCATGTGCACCTTCTGGACAGAAGGAGACACTGTTCTTCTCTTGCAATGCAAAACACTGGCATATGCTCAGGGAACAAATTTCAGGATAAATCGGGAGAGACAAAGTAATAGTAGTAAGTGGGAAGACTGCATGGAGGCAAAAAGAAGCTACCAGCTGCACCTCAGGTAAGAAAATGGGGTAATGGAGAGAAACCTTTCCAGGGACCACAGCAGACCAGGCAAAATTTCTGAGACTTTGAGTTACAGCAATGACCAAAACCAGTGACAAGAGGAAGGATCCACCTGCAAGGGGACATGATAGGCCAGCACAGGTTTTTGATTTTATTCTATGCAGTTGTTTGATTACTTGCACAAAGCACCAAAAAATGTAAATAATCCTCATCAACAAAGCAGCTTCCAGACAGAAATTATTCCTCATGATACATGCAGCTGGGAACTTCTACAAAATGCTTTATCTTGGACAGTACAAACCATCTCCTGAGGGAGGCAGCAAATAGAAGCCACATGTACATTTAACCTAAATCATGTACCTCCCTCTCTTCATATACAAACAGCAGATGAGGGAGAAGTCACTGAATCCTCCTCTCTCCTAATCAGTGATCAAAAGATACCAAAGCAAATGCAAAATGCTCTCCAAAAAAAAGGGGCTTCATAGTGAATGGGACAGTTAAGGGGAGCAAATTTTTTTTGTACTGTTCTGTATCCTAATATCAAATGAGGCACTGTCAGCATTTAGTTAAATCCACATAAGACCTCTCAGAAGTAGGTTAGCACCTTCAACATTTCAGAAGTGTCCACAAGGCACAGTGAAGTCAAATGAGAGCACAATGCCTCTTTTAACAACTTTCATCTGCTTGATCCTGTACTCTTTTAAAAGTACATAATTTTAGGCTTGCCAAAGTGAATGTGAGGAACATGAAACTGGTAATACACAAGATAATGACCCAATCGTTGTGCAGATTCTTTCATTTGAAAAAGAAATAAACTTTAATAGTAATTACATCTGTTCCATGATTAATTGCAGCTGTCTAGTGAATAGTTCTCAATATGAACAGCATGTAAGGGTATGTACGTGTCTAACATCTGCTTTCCTTGGCAAACCAATCTGAAAGTTCATGTATTTGGGAGGGCTTTTTTAAATCATCATAAATAATCTACAACCAGATGAATTAAAGGTCCTTTCTTCTTTTCTGGGCAAATCATGCTTAGGGTACCTGTACCTTCTATTTACTTTAAAGCATGCAAACGAAGAGCTTAAAGAACTAGAAAAATTAAGAGGTTTGTGTACAGATACTGAGCTGTGATTTTGTTGGGATCACGGAGACAAGATAGGGTAGCTGACATGTTTGGTGTACTGTACAAGCTCCTTAGGAAGAACAGGTGGGGAAGAAAAGAAGATGGAACTGGCCTCTATGTGACAGCATGGCTGGAATACATGGAGTTCTGCCTGTGGATAGATGATGAGCGAGCCGGGAGCTTATAGGTATGGACTAAAGAGCAGATCAGTACAGCTGACACTGTAATGGGAGTCTGACAGAGGCCACCAAAGCAGGAAGAACAAGTGGATGAGGCCTTCTGTAGACAGCTAGAAGCAGCCTTGCATTTTCAGACCCTGGTTGTCCAGGGGGACTTGAATCACCCTGGTATCTGCTAGAGGGCCAACACAACACAGCATAAGCAATCCAGAGAGTTCCTGGAGAGCACTGATGACAACTTCCTGACAAAAGCAATATTGAAGACAACAAGGCAAGATGCTCTGCTGGACTCCATACTCATAAATAAGGAATAACTCATTGAGCATGTGTAGGTTAAAGGCAGCCTTGGCTGCAGTGACCATGAAATGGTGGAGTTCAGGATCTTGGGAGGCAAAAAAGCAAGATCATAACTCTGGACTTCCTGAGAGCAGATTTTGGCCAGTTCCTGGATCTGCTTGGTCTGTCTCATAGGATAAGGCCCTGAAGGGAACAGGTTACAAGAAAAATGATTGATATTCAGGAGCCACTTCCTCCAAGCTCAAAAGCAGTGTGATTAACACATCCCAAGTGTTCTTTCCTATTATGCCCAGAAGCTTACCTTCTTGGACCCTGTTCAGTATAAAGTGTACGCGTACAGAACACGTTATCTAAATTGTATATTAAAACTGTTCAAAGTTTCAGTCCAAGTAAATTCATGCATATAATACTTAACCCTTTATTTGCAGTAACTATCTTTAAAAATAATTTGAGAAATTTACATCAATTGAAACAAGACCACCCACAATAATAAAATCTGTGAACGTTATATCCATGAAGCTATTGCAAACAAGAAATAACTTGGTGAAGATTGATGGAAATAAAAATTCTACACAGCTTCATGATGATGCCCCAACCACTGGCAGGATAAAAGAATCATTAAAAAAAAAAAAATAATGGAGAGACCAGCAGGAATCTCAAGTGATTATCCATCCATCTTCAAGGCCTAGGCAAAATCTTATATGTATGGTGGAAGATCCACTATTTGTAATTGCTAAATGTTAATATATCCTTAATGTTAGAAAGTAGTTTCCAGTATTTAAGGTCGTATTCGAATTTATTAATGACCTAAAGGATAAAAGTATACCTTACAGACATCATCTATCAATAGTTTCATGCTCCAAGACTAAGTCTTTCTGTCAAAATCTCTTGAAGGCTACAGACAGTTTTTGCCCTGGCCTTTCCAACTTCTTCACTGCACATTCTTACTTCAGCATGTTTCTTGCTTTGTATTCAGTAAAGAACTCCTAATTTGCCCAAGCTGATGTGTCATCATACTTTCTATTCATTCTGTGTTAGGTTGACTTCTGGAGTTATTTTTCTCTGAAGGGCTACCAGGTCTCTATAATTTCTTTTTCTACTCAGGGCTCATTTCCATGTGATGTCTCTCCACAAATTCTAAATTGAAAGTGAACCCTGAGCTTTACTAATGTTTGGAGGTCTTTGATTAACTCCTGACACTAACAAGTGTTTTGCTCAAGACATTTGGGTTTATTGGAACTGCACAGAATTAGACAAACTGAAGACTGGAAGCTTTCATAAACACCAGGACTTAAAACATAGACTTTCACATCGGTGTCTTCTTTAATGTACTTTTAAGAGACCCAGTTAAGACTGTTACCTATGAGACTAGACATTTCTACAAAAACAGAGACATGAAAGGAGAAAGCAGACAATGTCTCTAACTGCACGGCTTACAAATACCACTGTGAGTCAGACCAGTACACTGAAATTACTAATCAAAACCACAGGTCATTGAATAAATATTTCTGAATTAATTAGAGTGTAATTCTGAATTTCACAATTACTCTGAAGATGCGGAATACATACTACATTAATTCCAATCCTAAAGAGGCAGAAAGCGAAAAAACAAAAAACCAAAAAAAACCACAACACATTTGATCCTCTGATAAGGATACCTCACAATCTTCTCAAGTATTTCAAGTTCCTTGGCAACTGCCAAAAATCAAAACGTTTGACAAACATAAAGACTTCCCTAGTTATAAATGTTGATAGACTTCCAGAAGACTCTACATAAAGCTCTGGATAAGGTCCTCCTTTCAGCTGATCAGCTAAAAAACCTGTATATCTTAGAACAAAATATGATTATTAAATGAAGACTTTGCACAAGAAAGCCATTAGATTTCTGCTTTACTTTAGTGCCTCCTCTTTCCCCTATCACTGTGCCAGTTTGGATGATGAAGTAGAAACTACACCCATAAATGAAGCACTAAGCATAGAAAAGATTTTTGTCTTACTCAAATCAATGCATTTACTTATGATGCCAAACTACCACTGGAATAATATAATCAGTTTCGTGTTACAGAACAGCAGTATTCCTCCTAGATACACCCTTAAGTAGGATTTTTGTTTTGGTTTTATATCAAAAAGCAAGATAAATTCTCTACTATGTCACGGCAATGCAGTGCAAACAGTTTCCAACACTGCCAGATCACTGTCTCTTCAAGCAAGCCTTCAGAAAAACAATGCTTTAACAGATAGTCCTGTAACAATTTTCTACAGTTCTATAAGCCTTTGCAGCAGCTTTACAAGTCCTATCTTACACTGATAAAAAGAAAACTGAAACCATGCATCCAACAAACACCCTGAAATTCATGGTACTTTGCTCTCTGTACTACTTACAGGAGGTGCATGCTAACTATGTGCTGAATTACCTGGCATGAGTGTTTTCAAGGTACAACATCAAACACCACCACCTTCCACTTTGCACATCTTTATCAGTCTACAGCATTTCTTCTGAAAGTTTTTGCTATTTTTAACTAGCAACAGATTGTTCAGTGTTTCAGTCATACACTAAATATGATTATTAAATGAAGACTTTGCACAACCTTGACTTACAAATCATAAAAGCAAAGCCCAAGACAAATGCAAGAGTAAATATCACTGAACTGTTACATTACAACTGACATTTTTCTTTAAGAACATCATAATGTGATAACACTGATCTCTCACTGGTGCAGTGAGAGTATTAGTGCAATACTAGTTCCTAGTAGCTGCTCGAAATTAACAAAAAAATTACAATAAAGCTCTGAGAATATCTCCTGCCTCATGGCTATGGAAAGAAAACTCCCTATGCCTACGTATAAGATCATGTTAGCAACACTGGATTAAAAACCAGATGACCCTTTGGGCTCTTTCAGAACCAACCCTCCATTATGATTCTTTTCTAGGTCACTAAAAAGAAGGCAGTGGTTTTATATGCTACAGCCAGTTCATATCCTCAAGACCAATGTTATAATGTTTTTTTGGGTTGAGAAAGCGTTTACTTCTCTCTGTTGGAATAACTCTCTCTTCCTAACACTTCAAGAGGTTCAGGAGTTTTGTGACACACCAGGCCTGCACAGGCAATTGGAGGATGGTAATCTCCTTCCCATGAAGATGCAGCACCTCTCAGGTTGAAGGACCTGCATGCATACAGGTGCATGGACTGCTTTCCGGAGCAGGAAAGACTGGACACAATCATCCCATACCCTGCAACAACCTTCACTGTAACAAATCATGATCCAAATCCAGATTCAATTGGGTGAAACCCTTTACAGGTAAAACTGACAGTTCTAGAAGGAACTTCACTCATTTCCCTGTCCTAGGTTTCCTGTAAGGTCATGCTTTTAGAAGGAAGTAATGTGCTGGAAAAGATACACTAAAAAAAACAAACCAAAACCACACCCCTCACCACACAGTTTACAGTGGGAATATGTACCCAGATTGACAACAAAGGCAGACTAACAGAGATGATCATGTACAATATGGCTTTGTTGGAGGGCTGCTCATGAAAAACAGGCAATAAAAATTTGTAACATATTACCATGATAGATTAAAAATTAAACACTATAGCCAACTGCTATAAACCGAAGGAATGACATATGGGGGATGAAGAAATTTCTGATTCCAAATTGACAGTGAGCTGTTCTCCAGAATGTTTTCAGAAGTATACAGTAGAAAGCTTATCACAACTTGTACAGCACACTGACAGGAAGCTGCTAGTGTAGCAGGAAAGGCAAATGAAGTAATATATAAATATGTCAGTAAGCAGCAAGTCTCAGTATCTACAACACTACTGGTGCTTGGAGTTCAGCTTTCCTTCAGATTTGCTCTGTAATTTTGAACAAGTCATACAGATATCTCTGTACATAGGTTTAGATAAAGATATCTGCTCTCAAATCACTTTAATTTCTAGATATTAAACACTGTATGAAATGAAAATGTTGATATTTACAGCTTACAGCCTTCTAATGATGCTTGAAATGTGCATTCCACATTTATAATCTGATGGAATCAACTCAAAATCAATCTTCATCCATGCACTTGACATGTGAACTCAATGTGTGTTATCTGGCTACGAAGTATGATAAAAAAAAATCCTCCCAAACCCCACAGTAAAACCAAAACAATAAAAAACCCAAACCAAACAAACAAAAAACCCAAGCAACCCCAACAAACTTACTTGCAGAAGTGTTCCATGAATATTATTCTGCCGTATGCAAGGACTGGTAAAGTCTGGAAGCCCCTCCAGCAAGGACAGCACTGTGCGTGGTACTTCATTTACCATAACAAAAGGAACAAGGGCCCGACCTGACATCTCACGTGAACGGTACACAGGAGAGTGCCCACATCTAGAAAAAGAACAAATACCTATTTTTTTTGTCATCCAGATGCAATCCACTGCCGTGGCTAAAACAAGACAAAGGATAATGCAATAAAAACTACAACACATTTCTCACAAATAAAATATACATCTTTTCTTCTCAATAGTGAAAGAGTACTTTCCCAGAAACTTGTCATACTAAAGCCACACTGAAGTTATGTTAAACATATAACATCCCTTCAAAATTTCCTGTTAAATAAAATTACAAAGACTAATAAATAAAAGAGAAAAAGAAAAGATGCAATTATGCCATGAAGCAGGAAGTATATGGTCCTATTTCATCTTCCTTGCCATTTATATTACCTACTCCATAGAAACCATCTTACAGATGCTTCTGTAAGAACACAACATGGTGTCTACTGGAATTTTGGGCTGTATTTCCCACAGGGTTTTAGAATGTATTTAATGGCAGGAAGTAAAAGAAAGACACACGGGAAAAGAATTTTCTTTATTTGTAATTATTACCTCAAAAATAAATGCTTTTAATTTATTAAAATTAGTAAGACTCAAGAGTGCATATAAAACTCAGAAAAAAAAAAAACCCTACAACTTTTGTATTTTCACATTATTAAGGTTTCAACTAGATGTAGATCTCTGAATATATACAGAATTAACTATTTAGCTAAATAATAGAGTCATAGAATCATTAGGGTTGGAAAGGACCATCATCCTAACATCTACCATAGCCTCAAGTGCTACATCCACTCGTTTTTTAAACACCTCTAGGGATGATGACTCCATTACCTCCCTGGGTAGCCTGTTCCAGTGCCTAACCACTCTCTCAGTGAAGAATATCTTCCTAATATCTAATCTAAACCTCCCGTGACACAACTTGAGGCCATTTCCTCTCATTTTATCATTAGTAATTTGGGAGAAGAGACCAACACCAGACTCACTACAACCTCCTTTTAGGTAGTTGTAGAGAGCAATAA
>JANIJG010000313.1:9455-46714 GCA_024611175.1 Megaceryle torquata | reverse complement strand
TCTTCTTCATGTTTGTCTCAATCCCTGGAGTGGCTCACGTACTGCTCTTTTCCTGGGGACTGTGCTCCCATTTATCGGGGACTGTGCTCCCATTTATCGTGACTGCTGTATGTTCACTGGGCTGAATATAACTTTGTATACTTTACATTAGTATTAATATTTGTTTGGCTGATTCACTAAGTCCCTATTCATTTTGGCTCACAGATCTCTTTTTTCCTGATTCCCCCCTCTCTGCTGGGGAGGGGACATCGGGTGATAGAACAACTGCTGATTTATCCATTATTATTTTCAGTTTATCCATTATTATCTTATTATTCATTGCCGTTGGAGACCAGCCTCAGGGCAGATAAGACTGCATTGGGGAAGGGATCTGCAGCAAAAAAGGCCGAAGAACAGCTCTTTTGGGGAGTTTTTGAAGACGGGAAAAGCCTTTTGCCTGTGCTAGTGGAAGGGCTGCTGAGATAGCCTGGGCGGAGCCAGCTTTACCTACCATTGATCAGGTGATAAGTAGCCTTCAGGAGGGCAGCGAGGAACTAGTGCTTGTGTGTGCCTCGCTAGGTGCCGCAGCTGACTGCAGTTTGTAGGGCAGAGCACTGAGCCTCTGCCAGTGTATAAAGTAAATTCAGTCCCTCTAAATGAGGGAGATTTAATCCCTCTAGAGATTAAAATCCTTCTAAAGGAGGTTTAAGCGTGGTTTAACCGGAGGCGGCGCTCCGTCGGCGAGGAGCTGAACAGCCACAGCCTTTTCGCTGTTAGCGCGTCTGGGGTCGCGGGAGCTCATCATGGCGTCCACGCGGCGGAGAGCGGTGATTTCTGCACTTGCCGGAGTCGATGTGGGGACAACGAACTTCCCACGGAAACGTGCAGCCGTTCAGGTCACGGGCTGTAGGGAGTGCCAGAGCCCCTCTCTGGCAGCAAACGGTAGCTAAGAGAACTGCTGCGTTCGCTGTGACCAGGTAGATGATCTGCTCAGCCTGGTGGCTGAACTACATAAGAAGTTGAAAGACTGCGGAAAATTAGGGAGGCAGAGCAGGAGATAGATTGGTGGAGCCAGGCTCTGCCCACCTTGAAACGGGAATAGAAGCACCCACTGATGAGCACCCACTGATGAGCACCCAGGATCCTAGAGCTTCAGTGTCCTGCCCCTGTCAGGCCATAGAGAGGAGCCCAAATGATGAGAATGAGTGGAGGCTGGTACAGGTAGGGGCAGCGGGCGAAATCCCTGCTTGCCCACCTCACCCCCCAGGTGCCTCTGTGCAACAGATATGAGGCCCTGGTAGAGGAAGAGCAGACAAATGAGGATGGGGACAATGAGGAAGCTACAGCTGAGGGGTTTATGCAGTCAAACAGGCCTACTATCCACATCACCACCTCACACAAGAAGAAGAAAATAAGGGTTCTGGTTGTAGGAGACTGCTCCGAAGGGTAGAGAGGTCCCAGTATGCTGTGCAGAACCTCATCACAAGGAGGTCTGCTGTGTCCCTGGAGCATGAGTTAGGGACAACACTAGGAAGCTTCCTAGCTTAGTGACATCCTCAGACTATTATCTACTTCTAACTTCTCATGTGGGTGGAGATGAAGCAGTAGAACATAGTCCAAGAACAATTAAGAAAGACTTTAGAGCCTTCAGAAGGCTAGTGAAAGAATTGGGAGCACAGGTTATTTTTTCATCCCTCCTTCCAGTAGAAAGCAGCAACAAGGGAGGGAACAGAAGAATACACCAAATCAACACATGGTTCCGGGGATGGTGTTGGCACCACAATTGTTTTTTTTAATAATGGGAGGGCCTATACAGCACTGGGAATGCTGACCTTAAACAGGAGACACCTCTCCCAAAGGGAGAAAAGGGTATTTGCCCAAGAGTTTTCTGGGCTGATTGACAGGGCTTTAATCTAAATGGGAAGGGGAGAGGTATAATAATAATATCGGGATTATCTGTCCAAAAAGCAGGATGACACATGAGGGCTGGAGGGAAGGGGTGATGTATGTAAGGTCCTTCAACCTGTTGCCCTGACGCATGATGTAGAAACTGCAGTACAGGCAATGCCTAACAAGGATGAGTCAGGGGCTTCTAAGGAAAGAGGAACCAACAGGGTAGTGGCTGTAAAACACCTTAGAGAAACAATGGCATGTCCCTCTAGGAAGGTGACATGACCAGCAGCCCAGCTGAAGTGCCTCTACACGAATGCACACAGCATGGGCAACAAACAAGGGAAATTGGAAGCTACCGTGCTACAGGAAGTCTATGACATAGTGGCTATTACTGAAACCTGGTGGGACGAATCCTATGACTGGAGTGTGACTATCAAAGGCTACAGGCTATTTAGAAGGGATAGGTG
This sequence comes from Megaceryle torquata, assembly GCA_024611175.1. Classification (NCBI taxonomy): domain Eukaryota; kingdom Metazoa; phylum Chordata; class Aves; order Coraciiformes; family Cerylidae; genus Megaceryle; species Megaceryle torquata. The sequence goes on along the minus strand of JANIJG010000313.1, from coordinate 44,375 downwards.
TGGAAGAAGGGGTGGAGGTCTTGCCCTCTTATGTTAAGGAATGGATAAACTATGAAGAGTTGTTCCTGAAGAATAGCCATGAGAAGGTTGAGAGCCTATGGGCAAGAATTAGGAATCATGACAATAAAGGGAGCCTTGTGGTTGGTATTTACTATAGGTCACCTGACCACAGCAAGGCTATTGATGAAGCCTTCATACTTCAGCTCCAGGAGACATCAAGCTTGCAGGCTCTCATCCTGTGGGGGGATTTTAACCACCTTCACATTGCTTCACATGCTGAGCCACTGTCCATAATATCTGAGAAGTCATGGCAGTCAGGCAAAGCCACTTGAGACTGGAAAAAGGGTAACATTGTGCCCATCTTTAAAAAGGGTAAAAAAGAAGACCCTGGCAACTGCTGCCCTGTCAGCCTCACTTCTGTGCCTGGGAAGATCATGGAACAGATCCTCCTGGAGGATATGTTCAGACACATGTAAGACAGGGAGGTAATCCTAGGTAGTCAGCATGGATTTACTAGGGGAAGTCCTGCCTGACCAACCTAGTGGCCTTCTACGATGAAGTGACTGCATCAGTCAACAAGGGTAGACCTATAGATGTTGTCTATCTGGACTTCTTTGACATGGTCCCCCACAACATCCTTATCTCTAAGTTGGGGAATTATGGGTTTGCTGGGTGGACTGTTCAATTGATAAAGAACTGGCTAGATGGTCTCATCCAGAGAGTGATGGTCAACAGCTTGTTGTCCAGATAGAGTAAGGTGACAAGTGGCGTCCCTCGGGGGTCTGTGCTGGGACCAGTGTTGTTTAATTTCATTAATGATACTGGCAGTGGCACTGAGTGCACCCTCAGCAAGTTTGCACATGATACCAAGCTGGGGGGTGCAGTTGATATGCCAGTGGGATGGGATGCCATCCAGAGGGACATCGATAGGCTGGAGATGTGAGCCCAGATGAACCTTATGAGGTTCAGTATAGGCTGGGAGAGGATATAGTGGAGACGAGTCCTGTGGAAAGGGACTTGGGGGTCCTAGTGGATGAAAAACTGGATATGAGCCTCCAATGTGCAATTGCAGCCCAGAAGGCCAGTCATATCCTGGGCTGCATCAAAAGAACTGTGGCCAGCAGATCAAGAGAGGAGGTGATTCTCTACTCTGCCCTGGTGAGACCTCTTCTGGAGTACTGCGTCCAGTTCTGAAGCCCCAGCACAAGAAGGATGTAGACATATTGGAGTGTGTCCAGAGGAAGGCCACCAAAATGATCAGGGGAATGGAAGATCTCTCATGTGAAGACAGGCTGAGGGAGTTGCGGCTGTTCAGCCTGGAGAAGAGAAGGCTCTTGGGGGACCTTATAGTGACCTTCCAGTACCTGAGGGTGGCCTACATGAAGGCAGAGGAAGGTCTATTCAAAAGGGTTTGTAATGATAGGATGAGGAGCGGTGGTTTTAAGTTAGGAAAGGAGAGATTCAGACTGGATATTAGAAAAATGTTCTTTAATATGAGGGTGATAGACCACTAGAATGGGCTGCCCAGAGAGGTGGTGGAGGCCCCATCCCTGGAATCATTCCAAGTCAGGCTTGATGGGGCTCTGAGCAACCTGCCCTAGGTAGAGATATCCCTACTTGTGTAGGGAGGTTGGGCCAGATGACCTCTAGATATCCTTTCCAGCTAAAAACATTCTATCCCCAGATAGAGGCTAAATGTAAACAAATGTGCTTTTTCTGGCTATAATACTGCATATAAGCACAAATTTCTGTTTCTATTAATACTCTGCTGTCCATTGTTTTTCCACTTCACAATATTTTTCAAAACAGATACACATACTTTTTGCCCATTGTAATGCAGATAAAGTCAGCTAAGTAAAATACAGTCCTAGAATATATGCAGGATTTATCTTTTAATATTCTCTGTAGTAGCTACGATCAGTCAACATGAAGTATTTTTCATTGCTAAAACAGTGTGAAATAAAAGCCTGAGAATAAAAAATAGCTATGCTAAAATAACATCTTACTTGTTGAATTCCTCTCAGATTGTGTTATTATTAAATAATTATGGTGACCACAGTTATCTTGTAGGTATGGGACTGGGGAACAGTTAAGGTCTCTTGATATCCAGTCAGAAGCCTGATTCTGGATTTGTCCTAAGATCTACTATCAGATTACCTAAAGAGAAATCCAGTCTTTCAGTTACATACCACTAATTTATTTCTACTATTTGCTTATTTATGTAAATAAGTTTTACTCTTACTAAATTTATTTACATTCTAAGATTTGTTTTGTGGGGGTACACTTTTTGTTTTGATTTTCCTCTGGGAAAATCAACAAGTTTCTTCCCCTTTCTGATATAAGTCAATCATAGAACCTTGGAATTTGATTATTATGACCACTTTTCCATTTTAATTTCATTACAACGTAAAAATTATTCTTGATTGCTATTTTTAAATGGTAGCCTGATTGCTGTATGACAGAGTTCTTGCTTGTCAGAGCTGGATTAAGGGTGCCTTATTTATCTTGCGTAACTCTCATGCAATACAAAGCTGCTGCTGTCAAGGGATATGCAGTCTTTGGTGGGACAGCTTATCCTCTGAAAAAGAACAATGAAATTATTCACAAAGCAGGCAGAATGCAATGAGGCTCTATGAAACTCCTCAGTGTCTGCCTCAAGTCTTCCTACAAGTGTCTGTGTCTCATCCCTGACTGTATAGGAAAGCATTAAGAAGTATTGCATGTCTTGAGAAAACAAAAGCAATCTCAGAGGCTAATATTAAACAGCAAATCAAATTATAGTTCTTTAAACAGTATAGCAAATTATAGTGACAGCAAATATCAAACAATTATGGGACAATGTCCAGGAAATTTTATTGACATAAGACCCATGTTCTATAACACTTTTTTTTTTTTTTTCTTTTTCTAATTTTGGAAATTATATGGGGAACATGAAATAAAGCTCATTTGTGACATGAGTAGAAATCCCGATAGCCAAGATGATCCCCTTTCTACTACTTCTTGTCCTTCTCCTCCATCACATAGAGATTAATATATAACTATTGTTTCATATTTGAGTACTGATAGCTTTACACAGAGAAATACATCCTATTAATTATGACAAATACACCTCTTGGTGAAATTCACTATACATCTATAAAAGCAGACATATTCTAAATTATAGATACCTTTTCTTGATGAACACCTTGTGATTTTCTTTGGTTCTGACACCAATTTATTGTTTCATGTGGTATTGTTAATATACTACATATAAAATAGTTCTGCATTTGAAATTATGTGAATTTTAAATTTTTACATTTTAGTGGCATATTGCTATCAATAGCCTACCAAGTCTGATTTATTTCTTGACCAGAAAAAAATTACATAACTTAGTGAAGTTCTAAAGTATCCTTTTTTTTCATAAACATTTTGTATACATTATAAATGAAAAAGTAAAATAAGAAAATTTTATTGAGTGTTATTAACTCAGCTAAAGGCAAAGAAAATTAAATAGATCAACAAGTAGCTGTTCCCCTTGTTCTTGAACATCTTTCTTTGTACAGTGGATTTTCTGTTATCTTTTGTAAGGAAATAAAATAAAAATAAAACAACAGCACATACTGAGGACACGTATATATATGAAATAAATTGAATTAATTTCTCCTTCATTCTTTCATCCAATAATATTCAAGGTAAACTTGGATTAAATTTCTTTCACAGCTGCCTTCAGCCTATGAATTCCCAGTAAGACAGCTGTTTGTTTGGTATTTTACTCCTAGTATCTGTATTTTGCAGTATGCCTGGCATATAAAATATAATTTATTAGTCCAGGGGAAATAAACCACATATACTTCTTTGGTCTATAAACATGTTGTTGTGTTTTTTTGAGCTTTTCCTTAAAGAGATTTTTCTGCTCTATTGTGGATTCATGGTTGAGCTAAAAAAAAAAAAAAAGAAAGAGAGAGAGAGAGAAAAAGAGATAATTAATTCTCCACAGATATTTCTATAGTTGAGAAATTGCCTTTAAGAACACATTTAGAAGAATAAACACAATCCATTATGGTTATTTTGCCAGGGTAGTGCCATGTGGATTCTACCTTTTCTGGGAAATTATCATTATCAGGTGCTTCTCTAGAATGTATGTACACTAATGCATTCAGTATGGGGAGCAAACAGGAGGAATTAGAGGTCAGAGTCCACCCTTTGTGAATCAGCATGACATCTAATTGCTATGATTAATTGCTGTGCCAGGTTTCTAATGCTCATATTTCCACAGATCTTGGCCAGCCAAAGACTGTATGAAGACAAACATATGTTCTGTTAAAAGGGACTTCACATCCTCAAATTTATCTCACTATTAACTGTCTTTCCCAAGTTTGCAGTATAACTATTCCCAGTCCTGTCTTTTCCATAAACCCTGTAGAAAATTAGTGCGGACACTTCTATATTGTCTCCACTGTACTATGCAGTGATCATACCTATTTCATGATGCCACAGCAAATGAAGTTGTTCACTGGGAACATTGCCACCAGAATTTCCTCTGTTTCAGCTGTTCTTCAGCTTTACCAGTGATAATGTTGTGCAGGCATTTGAAAGCAAAGCATTGCTCTTTCTCTGTCAGTCTTGAGGTTGGTCCAGTTCTTTTGCTATTTCCTGCAGAACAAACAGGAGCAAATGTCAGAAACCTACTATCAGGAAGTTTTTCTGAAACAGCATTCTTGGCCAGGGCCTGCTGACAGTCATTCTTGTACCTAGGAGAACCAGCAAAGCCATGTTATACTTAGGGCTCTGGCAGATTACTCCATGCAAGATCCGTGACTATTTTTATGTATCTTATTGATTTGTAAGGAAAAAGAAAAAATAAATTAATTAAATAAATAAATGCTGCACATGTCGTTTTTTATCAGAGCTATGCATATCTTTATACATTACTTTCCTGCAAAGCAGATTAGCCCTATACAACTTTTATTCATTTAGACATGCTAAAGGAAATTTATCTGCTGGGCAAAAGTACAAGCTTTTACAAATGAAAACAAAACAAAAAATACACTGCAAATAAATTAAACTTATCTTCAAGGAATGCTTTATTAGAGCTATTTACAGATACTTGTCAATGTGCAGTGGATTGAAAATCACTGAAGACTGGGGAGGAGGGTGTTTGAAGTTAAGCCCTGCAGGAACATGTCAAGTTTCCCATCACCTGCTATCATCTGTATTAGCTTTTCCAGATTTTTCTTCTTATGCTGAATAGAAGCATGCATTAATTCCATTGAGGTGTCTGAGGACTTCTGCTTTCCTTCCTGCTTGGTTTGACCTGCTCTGCTCTTTCTTTGATAGGCATGTATTAACTGGGTAGGCAGGAATAGCCAGCAAGCCTAAGGCACAGTACTGTATATATTGTCAGCAAGAAAAATATACTGGATAATAAAACAGCCCTGTGGAGCAAACCAAAGACATGGAAAAGAATTCAGCTTTTGTGACTAATCAGAGTTTTCAAGGTGACATTCAGCTGCTCTTCAAATGTTATCTGGGGCCACCTACATGCCCTGAATATCCTGGCTTCCATCTGATATTCCAGAATGATTGAGATCATCTGCAGGTTATGTATCATATTTGCCAGTGGATGAGTTGGATACTTTAAAGTGCCTATGAATGATAATGCATGCTTATCTAAATAACAAAATCTATTTTGTGTACACATACATATTTATAAATGGGACCACCTACAAGGTCTCGTCTCTGCTGTTGAGGGTAACCTGCTCAGTTTCTGGAATGTGGGCATTTTTTTCAAGATGTCTGCATTCTGATAAAGTAGGGAAGTTCGTCATCAGACATAATTTTTTTTTTTTTTCTTTTTTTTTCCAAGCCAAAGGAGAGCCCAGGTAAGATTCTGCTCTGAAGTCACAGACTAAACACTGAGTCTTGGGAAGATTTTTGGAGATCATGTAATCCAACTGCCTGCTCAAATTCGATCTTGTCACTCTGGACCATGGCCAGCCAAGCTTTGAAGATCTGCAGCACTGGGTGCTCCACAGTCCTTCTGGACTGTTTATTCAGGAACTAGACAGAAGTTCATAATGAGGATCCCATCTGCAGGGGTTAAGGGTCTTTCATACCTTCCCAGTTAACATCTGCTATGTAGACAAGCTTTAAATATAAGAGGACAAACACCTATTTGTGGCTTTTAATATCTTTTAAATCTATATGTTCTTCAGTATTAAGATTTATTTTTATTTTAATGGCTTATAAACTCAGAGCTATTTCTTTCATACAGTATCTCTGGTTGTTTTGTTTCATTGAATTTTGTCTCACATGAATTATGGGATAAATATTTTTCAAATATAATTTTAAAATATTTTTTCCTAAAATGTTTGCTTGTTTGTTTGTTTCCTAGTAATAATTCCTCAAACTCTTGGTTCCTGGCTTGGGTCAGAAAGTCAGCAGTCTGTATACAAACATGGGATGTTATTCTTGCCAGAGAGACACAACATCCTAGCAGTCTAGATTTATCAAATCTATATTTTAATAGCAGTGTATAGAGATGGCATAATATATTAGACCATCCTTCACTCTCTAAAAAAATATTCCCATTAAAGAACTTTTCTTCCAGCAGCTAAGAAGATCTAATACTTGAGTCTATCTGGAATTATAAGGGTGCACAAATCATTAATGGACTATTTCTTTTCTGGATGATTCTGGCTGTTCACACTGGCAAAGCAATGTAGTACTATGTGTTTAGGTTATAGAGATACACAGATTTGTCCACTGACCTCTGAAGCAATAGACATTGGGACAGCTGAAGGAAGAAAAATCTTCCTGCAGCAGAAAGAAAGAATTGGAACCAAGTGAGGAAATGTACAGAAGGGATTTGTTCTCACAAATGAGGGCAGCAACACCTTGCCGACATTTGAGGACTAAGTTTTTGATAAAAGACAAGGAAGTTATGATGCAAAAGGCTGGCAATGTTCCAGAGGAGGTTCTAGTTATGGATTAAGTGCATAATGAAAAGGATGTTGAATAAGTCAGACCTTTGAATATTTCAGATCAGTTTTGACTGAGCAGAAAGCTTTTGCCCATTTTGCCTTTGCATCGGTACTTTGACCGAATAGCATGGTGCCATGACTGAATACATTTCAAAGTGAATTTAGCGGCACATGGAACTAGGAACTTACTGTAAATAATACAAAAGCCCCTCATTTTTGCAGCTTCCTGCAATATCAATTTATGACCACTTAATAAATTAATTTCATTTCTAGTAACCTATTAAATGCTGCATATGTTTTATGTACATATATCTTAGCTTCATATTTAGTTCTTCCTTATCTACTTTAAAGAAAAATAATCCAAGTAGTAACATCTGATTTCTCTAAAATCCCATTATTAAGAATGTGTATAAGGTTTAAAATGCCATTTCTATTTTAGTTTTCACTATCTGTACTGAACTCATGGACTAGGTCAAATAAAGGTATAATGCAATTTTAATTGGAGAAAAGCTTCCCTTACACCTTCTGTGACCTCAGATTAAGTAGATTTTATTACACTCATTAAAACGTGAGTACAAATTCAGTTAAAATTATGAAGCTACTGAAAATTCTGAATGAATATGGATGTACCATGTTTTAGTCTGAAATACCTGGGAGGAAGAGAAAATTAGTTTTTGAGTTTTTCGTCCATTTTTTCACCTTTATTTTCCCTCTGTATAGTGAATAAATCATACAGTGATTCTAGGAACAGAGACATTATACATATTGGAATACAGCCCTTCTGAAAACCCAAGAGGGGATTTATAGAGGCAAACTACCAAGAATCACTTTCTTCCCACCTTTAGTAACCTCAGCAGCCTTCCCCACATGCATTTTATCAAGTCGTCAAAGTTGTCTAGTTCTTACTGAGGGCATAAACCAGGTTCTGTATAAAAATCCATAAAGTCATCCCAGTGACACTACTACAAACTGCTTTAGATGGTTTTTTCAGTTGTTTCTGTCACACATTAATACATCTTCAGCACCTCTTTAATTACCTGAGACTTACCTATGGCATCTGCAGAGCAAGCCCTTGATATAGTATTTGTCTGTCACTCTAAGAAAGAATAGGGATTCACCCTCCTATCCTGTAAAGTCTATCAAAGCAACAACCCGAAGGAAGTAGTTCCTTTCATCTCCTGCTTAAACAAGACAAAAATTAAATGAAAAATTACTTAAATGTAGAAAAACTGACAAGTGGAAAAGACATATAAGGAAAGCAAAGCGAACAAGAAGTAGAGGTCTATAAAAAGCTTCAGGCAGACCCTAGAAGACTGGAAAAGCTTCAATGCTCTGAAATAGAAAAATCAATTAGATACACCAAGCAGAGATACGATGCACCAGGGAAAAAGGGAAAAATATCCTGTTCTACAGAGATGGAGACAGAGGCAGAGACAGAGAGAAGTAAATAGGCACTCACATCTTTCTCATCAGGAGCAGTTTGAGGCAAATCCATGCTAATCACTACAAAAAAAACCCCAGTCAGATTTGTGTGGACTTCTCTGTGAGTCTCAATAAATTCATGGCTCAAGATTTCAAACACTCAAATGAAGGTATTCCTTGCAGCTATCAAATTCCTGCATTCTTGAATCCACAAAAAGACAAACTAAACTATTTGAGGAGGAGGCAGTAATAAAGGTAATTAGATCAGGCAGACAGAAAAATCACCCAGCTGGATAGCTTGTACACCATGCAGAATTCTCTTTAATACCTTTCTCTACTCAGAAGATTTACAGACCCATGTTAGAGCTATTATCCCCTGAATTTTAGACAATACCAGAAACCTGGGCAGAGATTTAGACAGTAAGAAAACTGTTCCTAACAATTGTTCAGTCAGATATCACAAATAACTGAATGAAGCATTTGATATTATTATTATTATCACTGCTCTGCAACCTGTAACACCTTCTCCCTCTCATTCTTCATTGACCATGGCATCTGCAGAGTTGTTTCTCTCACATATTCTTACTCCTCTTTTCTGTCTGCTGTTATGTAGCAACTTTTTCCCCTTCTTAAATATGTTAACACATAGGTGACTGTCACATTAAGGGTGGGAGTGAGATGTTTTCCTGACAGAGCCCAAGGGTTTCTCTGAGCAGTTTTGCCAAGTCTAAGGTATGTCTGAGAGTCCTATCTCAGAGCCTCATCTGAGGGGCTTGTAACTGACACGCTCTTGTGTATCTCAGAGCCCAGCTACAGGGCTATCGCTGAAATGGTCATCACCTATTCCAGAGTCTGGTTAAGGATTTAGGCTGAGACAGCTTAAAAGTTAAATGGATAGGTTTGATTTATTAACGCAACAGAAAGGTTCAGCATTGTCATTAATAAAGACACTGACTGCAAAAGGATGATTGAGCTCAAGTGGAGAATTTCTGGGTAACATTTGACAGTTGGTGGTGTAGGCCTGAGTTATAGTGTTAATAGAAATAAAAGGTACACCAGATATGGAAGGTGGGATTCTTACCAAGAAGGCATTCCTGTTCTGGGTGGAGGAAGAGTAGTACAAACTATCAGCCACCTCTGCTAGACTTCCAGTCTTCTCTCCCCAACCCCAAGAGGTATATACACTTTGTTATTTTTTATATCCCAGTTCTGTCTGTCCCTGCCTTCTAGGTGACATTTAACATGATTTGGCTGGAGAGTTGAGTAACATAGTAATTTATGTTTAGCATGTACTCCTTTAGGCTCATTATCATACTCAGGAGTATAAACTTTAATATTAATTTTGCTGTTAATTAAGGAAAAGTCTCCACTCAGACACTCTGGCTTTCAAGATTTGTTTGTTCCTGTTGGGTTAGCCATCTTATCTTCACATGACTCCCTTCTTCAGCCATTTGGCTTCCAGCTTAGCAGACCTACAGCTCCAGAGATAGCACAAGAATCTCATGGTCATAAACATTTCAACCTTTGTCACAAATGGACTAAATTAGATGCATTTCTGTTTTACAGCAAGCTAGGCTGTCAAGCTAGGATGTTATGCCACAGTCACCACCATCACTGATGGGCTCAGCCTCGGCCACAGACAGGTCTGTCTTTGAGCTGGCTGTCATTGACTCATATATAGGGGAAGCTGCTCGTATCTTTTAATAGAAGCCATCCTTGTAGCTTCCCTGCTACCAAAATATTGCCACCTAAACCAAATACACTGCCTCAACAGAAAATGCATTCCTTCTTTAGGAGGACAGTGTCCCTTCACAGTTCTAACACTAGTCCTCAGAATGGTTTTACAGTGCTCTCCTGAAAATTGGAACTTGTGTATTTGAATTCCCCTGGAGTGGCAGTTAAGACTGATATTCAAGAAGTATTTACATTACTAAACATGCACATAAACATATGTATGTATATGCACACACATGTGTGTTACTTTTCATACAAATGAGCAAGGATGTTTAAAATATGCAGGACTGAACTGAATTTCATAGGCACCAAATTGGCCTTCTACCTATGGAGGAGACACAGTTTTAGATGCCTTCCCCTTTTTAACTGTTTCTGGGTTTTTTTTTCTTTCCAGTGTCCTAACACACAGCTTGAACTGTTGTTGAGACCTGTATTCAGTCTAGAGGAAAGTCAAGCATCCAGCTGAGAGCTGTGGGCTCTGTTACCAGTCCTTGAGACCTAATTACTAGATTAGGTGAAAACTGGTGTAGCAACATCTAAATCCCCTTTTATTTTTGGCTCAAGGCATTGAGGCAAAGGGAGGTGTCTTATTCAAATTTTAACTTCTGAAATTCACTCCTTAATGTCTTAAGATAAAATAAAATGGTAGCAGGAATGCAATTTGTACTCAGTGGTGTATAGAAACAAAAAGCAGGAATCAGTTCAAGGAACACTCTACTCAGCCTAACAGGCTTCCTAACACTCTCAATACTCCTAATTTTCCATTTGGATGTTAATATCATACATAAGATGTACAAAAATACTTTTTTTTTTTGACAACCTTGTGCATTTAGGTGGCCTCTAGTGCTAATGAATGTATGATTCTTAACCATGGTGATAGCTTCTATCATTTATTGCATGTATGGCATAATGTTTTACAACACTTTTAATTACTTAAATTAATTATCTTAGGAGATATAATACTGCATCAATTTCCTGGTTCTTTCTCCTGCTTATACCTGTACAGATGTCAAACTTGTTTCCTATATTTCTAACTGAATGTGCAGTATTTGAATTTGTTTAATTGGCATGTACACCATAAACCAAATATCAGTCAATTAACTCACCAAACACCTTTCTGGATAAGGCCTGACTGAGGCACAATCCACTAAATTTTTGTCCTCCCACTTTTCATTTTCTCTGTTATATAATGCTTCTTTGTAGGTCTTTTTTATATTTTTTCCACCAAATAAATGACTGAAGTGAATTTTTTTTGCAGATAATTTGAGTTGACCTGCCAGCTGTGAATAAATATTTACTGTCTGCTCTACAGAAATAGGTATATCTATACCTGGCCGTCTGTAGTTTTGTAGAATGAGTCCTTGCTCATAAATGTGGCAGCTGGCTAGAGTAGCTAAGGTATGATTTTTTTATGACTTGCTAAGCAAGACAGAACTTAAAGCCTCCACATAAATCACCAAGAGATTAGTTACTTCAGCTTCAGGCTGCAGCAACTTTGTTACAAACTTTTGTCAGAATCTCTCTACCTGCCCCCTCTCACACTTTAGGAGGGAAGGAAAGCTTCATCCATTTTTGGTATTTTAATCTTGAGCGTTAAATTTGTGCAGTAAATACATGCTTTGCATGAGTGTTGAAGACAATTATTTTGTGCATTCTGATAAATGAGGGGATCAATATATGGGTTTAATGAGTCATATTTTAGACCTTGTTCAAGGATGATTAACTAAACCTCATAGTTAAGCTAAATTTTACAAAGATACAGTGGCACTGTACACGAGAGATCCTACCTGTTGGCCTGCCATAGCCTCTTGCTTCACTGAAGACAAATTCTATCTGTAGTCAAAATACATTAACATTAAACTGCCATAAAATGAAAAGCATAAAGCCATAATATCAGTGAAAACACACCCTTTATTTAACAATGCTTTTTGGCCTTTAATAACCAGTCTAAATAAAAGTTTTAGAGAGTAGAAGGTGTTACCTTCCAGAAGGAATAGAAGGAATCGGTGGTGATTCGGAATTACACTGTTGAATTTTTTAAGAAAATGTGAAATTTCTTTTCACAAAGTTTGCACTAGTAATTTATCCTTTGCTACTTTATATTGAATTATGTGGAGAGTGGGAAATTACTTTTCTTTCACTGTTACCTGCTTCCCATTTGTCATCCTCTCACACTAATTTTAATTATTCCCTATACAAGTTTAAAAGTTTATTTCTAGGGAGGAATAAATATTCTAGATAACTTTCTAGGAAGAAGCTCCATAGAAAAGGAGCAAGCTAATCAGCTCTTTTATACTTCTTTTTATTACATTGGCAGATAGAATAAAATATTTTACCAGCAAATGCTTAGCAGTAGACTAATTTTAGCTAAGATGGAATCTATATTTTCCCTGCTTCTTACACCACCATATAAATGGTATAGAAGTTCCTAGCAATCTCTGCCTTTACTTCTTAATAGAATATTACTTTAACTAAGATGTAGCACTTTTTTTTTTTTTACCAGATGTATATCACATTATTACATGACAGCATTTTCAATAAAGCCATTAGAATTTATTCATAAACTTATTTTCTACAAATGTGCAGGAAAAACTACTACAGATCTGTACAGCACTCCACTAATCGGACATTAGGGCACTTATTTTCCTCATTAGCACTGTTTTATTCCTTACCTTGTTCTCTTTTTACACCCTTTTACACCTTCCCTCCAATTTTATGATTATTTTCCTATTCATTACATTACTTCTAACCAAAACCATGTATTCTTAGACATTTTCTTTCTTGGGTCTTCTGGTCAACTTAAAATTAATACAGCAGAAAATAAATAATATACTTCAATACTTGTTTTTTACATTAGTAAGCTTCTGCTATTCTTGACAGCACTGCACCTCCTCTGTAAAGTATTTCAGTGAATTGATCGAAATCCAGTTTTTCCTCTCTCTTCTCCCTCTTTGTTTTACAGTTTGTCTAAGACGTCACTCTGCCTTTTTCTCTGCCCTGATTAGATTTGTTTAGGCTCTTATCAGACTTCATATTCTAATGCAGATGAAGTTGTTTCCTCTCCATCTTTCTTCAAAAACATTGAATATTATCCTTATGCACTGGGAGAACTCTTCCTACATAAATGTCTAAGTCAGCATACTTTTTGAATACATTCATTGACTTCTCCTTCACTGCAATCCATAGTTTAAAGATTCATTTGCTTGATTTCTAATATGTAACTCTACCTCCTCCTATCCAAACCACTCTGCTCTTAAATCTTGCCTCTTACATATTATTAGAGAACATAGCATTAATATCCAGGTAACCACATATGCCAAAATTGCATTCAATATGGAATGCATATCTTTCATGCTGAACCCTAGATAGTTTGGTGATCATATAGACCATGGTAAAACAGGCTAATATTCAGTCCTAACAACACCTTTTCTCACTCTAGAAGAGGGATGATTTTTCTTTTTTATGTGTTTCAGTTCTCCATCTATAAAAGAAGGGTTAAATTTGTCCTCTATACCAACAAATATATACAGTATAAATATAGTTATAGACTTATATGTACATAGTATAGTAACATGCATAAATCAAAAAGAGGTCATATAGATGTATTAGAATTTAGATAAAATCTTTCTTTAACACCACATCTGACCCATTTTTTGGGCAGTGTCATGGCAACAAAAAGATTAAATTCTGTATTCCTGTATTTTGAAGTAGAAAATAGTAGCATGACACCATTAATCTTCGTTTCTATAGAGGAGGATGGGATACATAAAATAAAAAACCACTCCAGATTTCACCACCTTTCCCCTTGTTCCCTGTTTGTAAAAGATGTTTACTAACTCTTGTCCCTTATGGAAATATAGCAATGAAATATTTATCAAGAATGCACTTTAGAAAAAGAAAACCATCAACAAACTAGTAAATGGCTCTTCAGAGATTATTTGTATCACCCTAGATTAACCAATAGTTTATTAAACCAGAAAGTGAATCTCAGTTGTGTTTAAGGGACAAAGAAAGCAAGAGCGCTAATAATTTCTGGGGAGCAATGCTTTCTTATGTCAGAATTCTACCACGAAGTCTTAAAGACCTCATGTTTGTTTCAATGTTTTCTGCTTTGTCTCTTTAGATGAGTTCCTGTGTTCTTACCCATCCTAAGGAGCTTCTCAGAAATGGTGCATGCTCTAAACTTTTCCTGGTTCTTTTGTACTTAAAAAATAGTATTTCTCCAAGGATACTTGAGAGAGATGCCTGAAGTTATTTCCCCTGGAATTTTCACCTCAACATTTTATATAATTATTCTGACATTAGACCTTTACAGTCTGGCTTCATAAAAGGACTGAAGTATAATTTCCACATACTTCTGTTCTTAATTATAAATTAATGAGTTTAGTAACTGTATTAAAAAAAAAAAAAAATTAGTTACAAGTATAAAAAGGAAAACAATAAAATACATCCAGTATGTTATTAGATGAGGGAAAACATTCTTGGAGTTGCCATCACATGGTACAACTGTTACACTCTTACCACTTTTCAGTTCTAGTACATACATATAAATCTCACTAGCACCAAGACCTTCAAGAACAAACCTGAAATTCCTTTTTAGGAAAAGTGTCTTGAATTTCCTAGGGGTATCATTTTTCTTTTACTATATCAGCTATTTTATTAAAAATAAAATAAAATAAAACAAAATAAAATAAAATAAAATAAAATAAAATAGTCTAGATCTTTTCCCCTCTGCAGTAACCAACTTCAGTGAATTAAAAATACCTATTTCATTTATTGCTAGGTTAATCAGCAATCCTTACTTCTTTTGCTGCTCTCCAACATCTCTAAGTCTATCTTTTAACTTGTTCAAGCCTCTTTAAAACTTGGAAACCTCTATTGTCTGATCAATGGTCAAAAAAGAAGGAGAAAGAAAACAAACAAATAAACAAGAGACTTACAATGAGATTTATAATAGTCCCTGAGACCAAATCTAGAGACTGGAACTATAATCATGTCCACCTGAATGATTTCAGTTCAGTGCAGAGCTGGTGTAAATATATTCTTAAATTGATTTATCTGGAGAATTGTGTTGTATCATTAGATCACTCAGTGATTTGTTTTGTTCATGTTTTTAGTCTGTGGCTGTCTTTAATGAGTGTTTATGCATGTTTTTCAGTCACACAAAGCACAAAGCATGTTTTTGGTCCTCAAAGACTTAAAATTGAAAGGGTACTTTAACCCTTCAATTCTGTCATCAAAACTTTTCATCTATAATCCATTCCTGATAAAAAATGTCTATATGATAAATTTGCCTTAGGAAGGGAAAATAACCACTCCATTTTGGTAAACTACCAGGAGTTATGGTATTGTAATAACTGGGTGACATTCAGAGCATAAGCAGTGATACATGATTGTCTAATATCTTTCCAGCTGAACTACAGTAGCCTAATGGCTTCAGAACATATCAAAAATCTATCTGTGAGTGTTTCTAGAATGTGTGTTGAACATCAGGCTGTGAAGCTTTAAAAAACCATTTTTATTCCCTAGGTGGAGAAAAAGAAAAGGAAAAAAATAGGATAACACTTCTGTTACGCCCAGAAAGATTTGTGCTTTTGGAACTGAAAGAAAAAAAAGAAAGCAAATAACAGCTTTTCCATAAAGGAGTATATTTTTAAATTATTTTTTAAATTCACTTGAGTAAGCCTATGCCTGTCATTAAGTAACATGTTATTCCAGAATACATATTTAAAATGGATATGTTTCCCTTAATCCCTATTGGTATATATCCAGGGTTTTTGAGAGTGGGGTGAGTTTTTTCCCTCCCATTCTGTTCTTTGTCTTGACTCTTAATGTCAGGGGGTGTCAGAATCTATTCTGATGACCTGTTTCCAGATGGTCTTCTGCTTGGCAAATTTGATATGCCACGTCATATCAAAAGCTGATAAAACTGAAGTGGCATCCACTCCATACAATGCTTTGATTATCAGCACAGCGTCTTAGTGCCAAGTACTTAGTGCCCACTGGTTCTATCATTGAAGCTGAGCACAACACAGTTTAACATTTTAAGCATTTTTGTCACACTTGTATATGATTGGCTTTTTTTGAGACTAAGAACAGATATGTGAAAACAAATGTTTGTCATAGAAAAAAAAAAAAAAAAAAGAAAAAAATATATTCAAAAGAAATGCCAGCTTAAACAATGCTATTTAAAGCATAGAAACTATGACATTTCAAATGTTATCTCCATTTTTATTTTGTTTTGATCTTTAATGTGATGTTTGGTTATATCTAGATATTTCAGCTTGGCCAGAACTTTGACAGAGAACAGGACTATTTTAGTAAAGAACTTGATTTTTACAGCTGAAGTTTGAATTAATATTTTAACAAATAGTATTAATAAGACAGTTCTTTTTGTTGATTTAACACTTTAGTTAATCACTATCAGCAGTAGACTGGCTACAACAGCCCGGAATTGTTTAAGTAGTATAATTCACTACAGATACTTTCTAAAAATGTAAGTCCATTCTCTATGGACAGCTACATTGTGAATTACATTCTTCTGCTGGAACAATAGCATGTTTACCTCTTTTTTTAGATTTAACACAGTCAATGACATCTTTACTGGCCTTGTGAAAGCAAACAAGAATTAAAATAGCAGTGAAGAGCTGGCTTTCCCAGTGAGTACAATATAAAAGTTTTAATTTATCTGAGGGGGTTTTGTGTTTTACAGGTCTGTCCTGGAAAGCAAGAAGTTTAAATGACATAGGAAAGTCACTTCCAAGAAACACATAAATTAGTAGACCTAAACGCTTGGATATCTTCCTGCTTCTTTCTCTTTCCACCTATCTCTTAAGACCATGAGAAATAGTTCTAAAAATAATGCCTCAATTTATTGGCTTTTTAGTGTTTTTGGAAAATATACACAAATACCTAATCTGAGAAAATGACCTCAGTTCCCCAGGAATCAACAGAGAAAGAAAAGTTATTTTGAATATTATACAGCTTCTAGAAAGTCAAAAGTCACTCACATCTTTTTCTCCATCTTGACTATGTGCACAGCAGCCAGGCTTCTAACTGAGGTATTTCAATAAAATGCCCAGAGTCAACAAATCCAAGTCTTGGAATGTGAAAGTTTTAGCAAAATTCTGTACTTAATTCTACTGTATTGTGAAACAGACTGAGAAGGGAGAGAAATAGACAGTGTCGTTGAACTTGTGTCAGGTTCATGTTTATGTAACTAAGACCTAGTATTTATTTATTTATTTATTTAACTATCTATTTTTAGAGGAACCTACAGAGAACGACTTCTAAGGTCAAAACTGATCAGTTTTGAAGTAAGGAAGATATGAAAGAGAGAAATATTGACTCTGATTCCTGTCTATTATGAATATTCTTATACTCAATTTTCTAGTTCCATGTTCTGAAGTATTTTCTTTTTCTCATCTATGAAAATATGGTCATTCACAGTAACTGAATAAATTTTTTAAAATATAGAAAATTATTAACTTTATGTAAACACAGTCATTTTTTATACAGGTGGATTCCAAAACATTAAGTATACATTAAAAAAAATATTTATTTATTTATGGTAGTAGTGCTGTTATGCTCAGTCTTTCTTTCTCCTTCAGCACCCATGGCTGTAGCATTCAAAATTCTGTCAATTAAATTAACATATATGACTTTTATAGGAACAGTTCCACCAATCATTACTTCTATGGCTCAATTAACAGTTTTGTATATCAAGGAGGGTCTCACTGAGCCACAGTGAAAGAGCTTACAAATAAGCACTAGATTTTACCAAAGTGAAATAATGATGGGGACAATAGGAAAAAGAGAAAAGGTCTTAACATGTCTTCTTTAAAAAAAAAGTCTTAAATGAAACTGAAAAATAATATGTGAAGAAGAAGCCAGATATAAAACTAAATATCTGAAATCACAGAGGAAATTTATATTGGAGTTACTGCACAGTGTAACTCTGTTTTCACAGAGTGAAAGAGCTTTGCTTGATTAAAGTGGAAGGATTATGGGTTTTCATCAAAAAATTAAGAATTGGGAGCTACACAGGAGATGTTGTCAGCAATATTAAGAGCTCTGTGAGCAATGAAGTCACCACATAGGTAAGTGATCAACGCCTCATCCTAATACTGGGTTGCTGTTCCTACCATTTGAGTGAATCTAATTTCAAAGTTCTGAAACCTACGTTCAGGTAACAAATTTCATAATAAATAACTGTCATTAAAATTGAACTATCTATTTCTCCTCCCCTTCCTCTTACATAACTGGATTAACTGAAAAAGACCTGTATTTGTTACATGGCCAAAAAAAACAAACCAAACCAAACCAAATCAAAAACCACACACACAAAAAAAACCCCCAAAACACAAACCAAACAAATAAAACAAAACCAACAAACCAAAAATAACACACATCTATCAGTACCATCCATGTCCATCAATTTTAAGCCAATATAGTCTTTTCCCTACAAGTCTCCAGTTGTGGATAATAGAAGTCTACCATGGTGACTCATTTACAAGCAGAGTAAGAGTTGTGGCCTTGGCTGAAGTGCTTAGGTTTGTATTGGGAAGAAATATTACAGCTGCTGCCTACAGACATGACACCCTATTTCTGTCTGCATTAACTCTCATTGAAAATTTGACTGTGTGAAAAAAAACCTTAAAATCAAACAGCTATATACCAGATAGACACAACTACATGTGTGCCACTGATGATCCATCTATAGATTATTCCTTGTGCCAGTAGCTTTTTCTAAACTGGGTTTAGGATCAAGAGACATAATAGGAATATTCTAATGAACAATTAAGAAACACAATTATTAATCTTCTTTTATCTATAAATTCTTAATTTAGCAGTGGACATTTAGGCTGACTGATTGCTTTAACTGCCTGTGCAATGATACAACTGAAATTGTAAGAAATACCTGTGACTTAATAAACCATTGTGCATTGGGGGTTTTCCTTTCACCCTATCCTTTTCTTCTAATTTCCTACAAGAACCATTTAACATTAATGATGGTTGCTCCCAGAATTTTGTCAGAGAATACCCTATTTTATGAAGTGTGTATATAAGAGGAATCATGTTCCTGCCAAAGATAACCATCAGCAAAATAAAAATCTTAAGGTCTGAAGTAGTGTTTGGCTGTTAGGAGGCAGGGAGCCATGCTTTGATTCTGTCTCATTGTGGTTCCCACTCAACATTACCTATCTTTAGTATATCCCTTGTCTTGCATTAGTAATGAGTGTCTTCAGATGCCTTGGGCTTTTCTTAGACTGCTTTCAAATCCTTTTTTTTTCCCCTTTTTTTTTTTTTAATTTCTCTCTCCCCTCAATTTTTTCATGACTTTAAAATTATCTGTTGAGTATAATCGTATAGCTTCAGGCCTTTTAGCCTGTTTTACCTGGAAAAATTTTGTGTGTACAACTACTGTACTTCTTTTAGTATTGTATTAATTATAATGTAGCAACAGATATACCTGTCAACACAACAGTAAATATTAAATTCGCAATCAGAAAAAAAAAAAGTAATAGAATCTAAGACCCTATTTATAGCCAGTGACTTTCACATGCAGATTGAGAAATGTGCAAATCAAATACCCAAAATTAGAAAAACAAGTTAAAAAAGCTGAGGGAAGAATTTCACAATGCAGTGGTTTTGTCTATAGGATATTTCACATAAGAATGTGAAATGCAAAGTAAACTGCATAAAAACAGTTCAATGTTTGTCATACCTATATAAGGAATAGTCTAAAAGAAATGTGATTGTGTCAAGAGTCCAACCAATAATATCTGAAAATTTAATTCACTAGTTCTTTCAGGAAACAACTATATGTATGTAAAAAAGTTGTGTATTTAATGAAAAGAATGGATACAAGCTCAGGGAAAGTATAGAGTCATATCTATAAAGTCTACCAGTTTTAAAAAAGCCCATTCTAGCAGCAGCAATTTTTAACTCTTATAATTGATTATTGTGATGCAGGCATGTATTTTATGTATTTTATGTATTGTCCCCAAATGACACCAACACAGATATTCTTTTGCTCTTTTAAATCTCTGATTATCTTCATTTTGCTCACTATCTGTGGAAAATGCTTCAGACTTCAAAGTGATGAAATCTTCATTAGTTCTATGAACTGATATTATGGAAAGAGTGAAAGTATTTAGCAAGATGTCAAAGCCTTTGTGGTACACTCTTATCATTCACTCTATCATCACTATATCATTGCCATTAAAATATATCACTAGCTCCAAAAAGTTAAGAGCTAAGAGTAAAACTATAAAACTGCGTGGTTACAAGAAACAGATGAGGAGAGCACAAGATAACAGCATGACAATTACAAGAAGAGTAAGAAGCAGAGGTAACTACTAGACTTATACATGTCTTCTTTCCACACGTTTCTTCTTCTGTCTTTTAATTAAAAATAAGTGACCTGATTTGCAAAGGTACTAAACACCTAAAACCTCCACTGATTTCACAGGCAGCTGTGGTTGTCAGTACACTAGAAAATTAGGCCAAAGGTATTTTTATCTTTGGAAATTTCTTAATATTTATTCTTTAAATGTGAGTGACTAAATGAGATCTTGATAGCTGTAACTTAAAATAATGGGATAGTGCAGGCTTCTAAAAAGCACGAGAACTGTAATATGCTATATCTATCTTTTTGCTCAGACCTCTCTTTTCTGGTGTTGCATCTCATGCTTGACATCTTTTTTATGCATTTTGATTATGGAAAGGGTATAATAATCATGGTCAAAGTTCAAATTTTTCTCTCCCCATGTCAGTCCAGTGTGGTGTTAGGCTTGGAAATTCACCACCAAGTTGGGAATTTCAAGTAAATGACACGTAAATGACCTAGAAGTATCTATAATATTGTCACAAAGCTACCCAGAAAACAACAGCAGCAAATGCACAAAATGTGCATTTATTGCAATCAAAATTACTTGGCACTCCTTCTGACAAAATTAAATTACAAGTTCAGATGTCAGTCAAGAATATAATACTGTACAACTAATTCCTAAGTTTTAAATAATATTCTTTCTATAAAGATAAATGTGGATAAAATGTGTGCACACGTACTCATAAAAGGGAAAAACTCTCACACAAGGGTTCCCAGAGGAGGTCTTTCACCCAGAGGGGCAAAGGCTTATTCAAGGATATATTCAGAAGAAATATTCACTCACCAAAGGTGAGGTGAGGCTCACTCAATCCACAGAAACATCCTTGGACAGCATCCCATGTATCCAAGAGGTGGATTCCATTACTACAGGGTCCACTTACTCTGAGGAAACCCACTCAAAATTGTCTCTCCAGTGGGTGTCCATTTATACCCTAGTCAGGTGTGCACTGTGGTCATTCTAACTGTCTGGGGACAAGCACATGACAAAGTCAGGCTAAAGTCTTGGACCCTGAAGCACTTGTCAATTGCCATGAGGCTCTGTTTAATGGCTGTGAGGCATCAAACTGATCTTTGTCAGTTTCTTGTCAGGATGGCTGCACCTGACACAACTATTTGTAAATATCTTTGGTTTTATAACACCTTTTTTTTAAATAATATATAGGGGATTACAACCATTACAATGATACTCCAATATATACTAATTAAGTGTAACAAGAATTAAGGATGCCAAGGCTTTTGATAAAAAAGGCTGTGTGAAATTTACATTCTTTTTAAAAATTTACTTTTAAGGACAGATTTTTATAGGATATTAAAAATCCATTTTCATTTAACTACAGGAAAATTAATATACTAGCTGTAACAATAAACATTCTGAAAGATCTGTGAAAATGGGTAAAAATTAACAGTAATATCTACCTGTTCTTCTATTATCAAAAAACACTCAAAGCTGGAAAGCAATCTTTTTTACTGGAACTGAAATTATTTGTCTGTCATCATAAAAAGATTAAGTTAATATAACCTGTCCTCACTTAGAAGGTTCTTGAATGCCTTCAGTATATACTTACTGTTCATACCTTCTGTTCTGGTTTCTTCTAACATAAATCTTTAGAGATGTTTTACCAATTCCAACATAAAATCTTCCAAAAATGACCAATACTGTGACATTTCATATCAGACACTTCATACTGTGGGACCAGATGAGCTTCCTCTTATACTATTGCATAGCCCCACATCAGTATGACTTTGTCATCATGGATGGGGTAAAAGCCATCGCTGTGACAGATGACTTCATTTTACTTCCTTCTGTTTTCCAATGTTTTGTACTTAGGTGTGTATGATTTCTGGAGTCTCCATTTCTTAACTGACTTTGGTATTGACACTAATAGTGATAATACATACATTTCACTCATAGAATACTGTATTAGCTCAATAACCCTCACAGATTTTTACTCTAGGATGTCTTGTAAGCTTCAAAATACTATGGCCAACCTTGAAGCAACCCATCTGATGGCCTGCATTATGAACAGAGGTCCCCAAGAGTTATTGTATACATTGTATACGTTTCTAACTAGTAGTATTCACCTCACGCTGACAATCAATGTCTGTGAATATTCATGCAAGTAAAACAAGTAAATTCATTTCAGCTGCAGTTGAGTCCCTTTTTGTTTTCACTTTGTCTACACTTTGAAGTGACTAGTCATTGATTAATTTCTGTCTGAGTTACTGATGACCTGTCTAAAACTAGAAAGAGATGCATATTTACATTATAGCATTATGCCATGTATTTTTTTATGTTTTCATGTGAGTCTCCTTCTCTGGAGACTTTCAAGACAGGTCTGGATGCTTTTCTGTGTGATCTGCTTTAGTTTTGTTGTGGGGGCTGGACACAATGATCTTCAGAGGTCCCTTCCAAACCCCTAACACTCTGTGATTCTGTGATGTGCACTGTTTATAAAATATCTATTTTGCCTTCTTATTTCAAATACATAACAGTTAAATAAATAATCATTGTTCATTTACTGGCCTGGGAAATACAACTGGATAGTTTCTTTAATGTCTGTAATTAAGAAAGGATTAAGTATTTCCCAGAAAGGATTATTTCCCAGAACTGAAGATGACAACATAAAGCTCTGTCTACAAAGTATAATTTTGTGATGTTATTCAAAACTATAAATACTATTATTTTTAATATAAATTTCCCTGGTCTAGTGGACAATATGTTTTGCAAAAAAATTTTAATATTGACTGAAAAATCTTTTGAACTGAGTCAAATGAACATAACTTTAACTTTCATTATCATCAAACTTTTTACATTGTTCTTTATTCAGTTATTAAATGTCATAATATGCCAGTTCTCATTACACATTGGAATTTTTCTTTTTTCATCTTAACTCCAAACAGAATATGTTGAAAGGTCATGGAAACCAGCTGATAAGCATTACCAAAGGCCAATTTAATTCCTTTTGCAGTCAAATGAACTTAGAAGAGGATGGTATTTAAAGCCTCTAAGCATTTGTGATTCTCTGTCCATCCAAAATGAGCATTGACTGGTTTCCAATCAAAAAAAATTACAGAATTCTAAACCACAATTTAAAAAATCTTGATACAAGAAGTTATATAGTGCTTTGAATGAAATATCAGAAAATTAGACAAAGTTACAAATATACTGATAAAGTTTATAAATTCTTTGTCATGACTGTTTCTTGTAAATAAGAATAGATGGTTTGCAAAGATTGTTTTGATTCAGAAATCCTGTAAAATGGCTTAACATGTCAAAGGCAGGTGGTGCATTCATGACATTAGTATAGAACTAATACTGTTTTCTCTGAATTAGAACTAATCAGATATTTTTGTTTTGTTTGTCTCTTAATTCCCACTCCGTCTGGAGAATGAAATGCAGATTTACAAACTGGAGCTAATGGTATCGTATTGCCTTGTACTTTGGCCATTTCCCCAGAGGAAAATGTGAAATTATTTTCATTTAAATGAAAAAAAATTAAAAAGAGAAAACAAAACTCCACTTCTAAAAAAAGCTTTTAGTCACAGATGCAATATCTCAAAATGATAGATTTACTCACTTAACTATAAATAATTTACAACAGATGTATATAATCAATTGTTTATGTCAATAACAGTTGAGCTGGATGATTACAATAACAAACTTTATTGACCATGTCTTCTCTAAATATATAATTCTTCAATGGATATTATTGTCAGGACCCATTCTAACTAGGTTCATGAAATTAAACATTAAATGTGTCTAATAAACCATGCATTTTTCAAGAGTAGTTGAAATCCACCTTACATTACAGATGTTTGCATCTAGCCTAGAACAAAGCTCAGTGAAAACACTTAAAATAACAGAAACTTGGACTTTATGATCCCACAGTAAAAATTATTCTCTACAATAAAATAAATATTTCTGAAGATACAGACTGTGCATAGTGGATCTCATGCATCCATTTAACAGGCACTCAAGTTTCAACAGGACTGATATTTTTTTTTACAATATGTCAGAACCAAATAGCTGAGGCTTGCATCCAGATATCAAAAATATCAAAACATACATTTTGACATTTTACAATAAAATCTATTTTCTCTTTTAAATAAAAAAAACAGACACACCCCCACAATTCCCCCCCTCCCCCAAACCACATTTTATGTTTTATAAACCATATTGAGAATCAGAAAGAAAGTAAACAATATGGAACTTCAACAAAGCACTGCTGGATCATGATATCAGAAATATCTAAGAAATATTTTTCTAGAATATTCCTTCAGAGAGTAATTTAGCATGTTCAAATATTAGTCTTTATTGCAACATGAAATAATCTTAGAGCTCTTGAGAATACAGTTTTGATTTTTCCATGCAAATGTAAAGAATATTGCAACAAGGGAAAGTAAAAAAGTAATTCTGCAAGCATATTTTTTTCATTAACTGGTGTTCAGCTAGCATTTATTTCAGACATATAATGAATTTAAATAGATTCCAATATGTATTTTCAAATCCAAGTTCAGTAAGACATTTATTCAATTCTTAAAATAACACAGGATATTATAAGAATAAATGTGGTGATTTGTAATCTCCGTAGTACTTTGCTTTTATGCTACTGGCTTGAACAAATCATTATATACTTGAATAAATTTAGACAACACAGAAATGGTCTTTCTATTTTTATTCTTGTACTAAGCGGACAGCAACAAAGCCACTAAGCAGCACCTATATGCTGGTGAGAGCCAGTAAACAAAAAATAACATCTTAAACTGTCTTAATTTCTATTAATATATGGATGAAAAAAAGTGTGATACAGAATCCAGAATACTCAAGAAACATACAAAGTTATCACTTTAATATGACTTCTTTTATATTTTTTTTCCTCTTTTTTTTCTCTTCTTTTTTTTCTTCATTTCTATTTCATTGAACTGAATGTCACTGTTCTGAGATTTTGTCTCATTAGTGTCACCATCGATACCCAGATCACTTTCACAAGAAGAACAATTCTCACTGCTGCTTTTTAAATTAATGCAGAACTTCCAGAATACACTTGAATGGTGTGTATGTCATCAGCAATAGATGCCTTTGGACTTCTGTGCTGGATCTTTAAGTGTGAGAATAAAACTGGTATTAAAAATGACATGGTGATTTATCTATGTTACACGATTAAGTTTCTACCATCATACCTGTAAAAACTACAAAATATTTCATCTTTGATAAAGATCATGATGAATCATTATGAGGTGGCAAGTATCCAATAGATGTGATACTGTGAGTTTCTATTGATTTTCTTTTATTTACTGGCTTGTGTTGCTCTACTTAATTTCTGTACTTTGGTCTGTGTCAATGTCTTCTACATTTTTTTTCCCCCACGTTTTTATTCTGTCCAGAAAAGATTTTTGTGAAATACCATCCTTATATAACAGTAGAATTCTGTTTTCTAATGTAATTATGGTTCCTGGATTTTTGTAGGTGCTTGTTACCTCTCTTATTACTTAAACCCTGTTTGAATTTCTCTGTAAGGCCTACAGTTAGCAAGTGTGATGTTTGGAAACAAATACCATAGCCTCATTTCACAGTAGACAACAATAGTAACCTCGCCAGCACAATTGAGAAATCTTCAGGTATTTTATGCATTCATATCAAGGATTAATTTTATTTTTTTTTTAATATAAAAGATAGATCCTAGTTATTGCTAAAAATCTTATGCATCTTCATGCTACAATTTTTCCTGTGAGGTAGTCAGACTTCTGCTCCAGAAGACTGTAAAGGAAAATATAAAATACCTTGGCCTCTTGATTATTTTTATCATTATTTATCTGTGCTGTTATGCACATCCATTATAGAACCTATTTGCCTGGAAATGTTCAGCTAGCAAACAATGTCCATAATGTATTCTATATGTACCAAACAATACAAGTACAGATCATCTGTAATTGAAATAATTTCTTAATCTGTTGCTGGGTTTGTGTGTCTGTTTGCTTATTTTTCTGCAGCAAGATTTTCTGTGACAGTACTGTCCTAAATATATAGTGCTAGCAAATTCTTAGAATCCATACTGATGAAGTCTGATATCCTAAGAAAATGGGTCTCACCTCACTACACAGTCTTCAGGTATATATGTATTTCTGGTAAGAAATTAAGATTTTAGATTTACACACACAAATTAAGGTGTCTAGTTATAAGTGCCTATATATGATATAGGTATCTTGCTTCAGTTAGTGGGTCTCATTGAAGTGTCCTACATATAAGTATTCAGCACCATTTCAGATGACCTTCTTTATCAAAGACATACACATGGGACAGTGTGATACAATAGAAGAACTGTGCCATCCTGGAGTCATAGCTAGAGGGTAGACAGGGTATTCTATGGCATCTTAAAAGTCACTAGACTCCAAGGGATGAACAGCTGAAGACAGCACATGAGACTTATTTAATACAATCAACAAGTCAAAAAGTCTGGAAATGTATTCATCTGCATAGCCTCTTGGTGCTTGGCTCAGATGCTCACACAGCAATGTCTAATGCTATTTGACCTATCCTAGACTGCCTGAGATATCACACAGGACAGTGAGATACAACACAGGGCCTGTGAGAGATTCATGCCCCTCTAAGGTTCTATCAAAGGCCCAGCAACATGCCTGAAGGATTTCAAATGTTATTAGATACCTACATATAGGCAAATGAATCCCTGTGTACTTGAGGGTCAGCTGTAACACTGTCTGGACTCCACTAAGTTTATTGGCTAGATCTCTTTTGACTATGACAGGATGTTAGACTCCTATGCATCTGTAAATGTTTGTCTTTCAGACATCATCCTAGTGACATTTTAATCTGCTTAGGTGGTTATAATAGTCTGGATAGATATTCTTGAAAATTTAAAAAAAAAAAAAAAAAATACATAGTTGGGTGAGAGGGAGCAAGATCCTGTTATTTCACTACTGAAGAAAGTGCTTTTGTGTGCTTTTAAATCTTATTTGACATCAGAGAATCCTCAAACTAAAGTACAAATCTAGAGGAAAATAAGATTTACTCATTCTGCTTCTCACAGTCCTACTTACTTTCCACATAGTTCTGGAAGCACTATATTGCAACTTTTTTTGTGTTACTGCTGCATCTACTTTGTCATCACATCTTTAATGCCATCTTCTCAACCAAACAGCATAATGAATGGTCTCTTCAAGGCTTGCTGCCTTATTTGCAAAATGTTTGCAACCATTAAAATACCTTTGAATTTCTGCGGATAACTGGTTAACAAGTAAGTAAAGCAAGAGGAAACATTGTGCAACATGAAGAATAACAACTGATTTTTCTGTTACAGAGAGTTATGAATTAATACTCCTCCTTGGGTCTCTTGAAGAGTTCGTTCAACATGATGAAATGGTTTTTTTACATAACTTCTGAAATATCTAGCTGTGTGTATTATTGAATCCCAGAGCTAAAATACTTTGCACAGTTTTCCTGTATGAAAAACACTCAGGCTCTTTTATCCATTATTTCTCTTTAATACTTTTCAGAGTACGAGACCTCCACTAACTGGCTTTGTCATTTCATAGAGAATTAATATGAAGATATTAAGAACCCTAATCAACCCACTAAAATACTAAGGATTTTGAACAATGGCTAGCATTAATGCACACTGTACAATGTGTCTAAACATTTAGAAACATGTATTGTCTGTAAGCATTTATTTTCATAGATCTGGTTACAGTACAGTGCTTGTCATTAGTGCTGCTATAAAAGGTCAGTTTCCTATTTCCAACATGATGCTGGTTTTCCATAAATTTATGACCTGGACTTTTTCCCCTGATTTCACATATAGTTCCTCTCCTTTAAAAGCTAGATGATAATCAGTGAAATATTTCAATAGGCTAAGAATATTAAAATATCTTTTCTCTTGGTTTAAAATGTCTATAAAGAAAAGAAATAACATTATTATATTGAATAAATGGTTTTCAGATTTCAATAATTTCTTTAAAACCTCTGATTTTTACAGGTGAAAAGAATTGCGACGGTTGTTATTTCTTGGTGAAAAATAGCTCCTAGGCATACCAAGCAGATAGCTTTATTATGCATTATCTTCTGCTTTAATACTATAATAAATCAGAATGGAACTGAAATAATTCCATTGACATTTGATTATCCTAAAATAACCCACTTATTCTAAATCTTGATGGAAAAGTATGTTTTAGTTATAAATTGCCATTATACGACTAGATGTACAAGAAATAATTTCACTGGCTAGCCAATTATTCTGACAATAAAGGAACACCATATTGATTTTTTGGTTGAAGGGGGGTCATTATGTTAACAGTAAGAAAAAGTACATTTTGAATTGACATGTGTGCATTATCACTCCAAAAGCTTTATTTTGAGACAGCCTTCGTACTTATTTGTGTGTTTCATACTATGATATCATTAAGAAATAAGAAATCAAATAATAAAAGTTACTGTCTAAAGTAAGGTTGAGCGTGATTCTGAGTGAAACAAAGAAAAACTCTCAGCATAAAACTCATCACTTACTGTGTATATGATGCTTCCTTGCCCCAAACATACCTGTGCTCATGGTGACTGACTGCTAAATAAAAACCCAATACTGAGGTAGTTTAATGTATTACTCAGATGGGAGGTGCAAGTGTGGATGTGTCATTTTTTTTAGTGTTTTCTCACCAGACTTTACTGTCACTTAAAATATAATAAATAAATAAATTAAAAATATGCCTTTATTTGGGATAGACTAGTCTCAGCTCATTATAGTGCTCATCCTCCTTATCTTTTGCAGCAAAGTTGTCAAACTGTGCAGATATTTTTTCCTCAGCGAACGCTTTTAGCTTCCTGGAAGATTTCCTAGGTATCTAGGCTAGCAGCTTTGATGTTGTAACTTGAACTGTCATATAGATATGCTGCTGATTAGTTCTTACTGCCAAATTCACCTTATTGTCATTGTCAATTGTCTTGTTGATGTTGTTTGTCTTTCACTATAACTTGTGCTCTTCTGGTTTTTGATGGAGGCTTCCTTGCAACTACCCCCTCATAAGATCTGTATGTGAGATAATTTTTACCTGAGCTTTTTAATACCCTCATATCAGCAGAACACATGTAAGACGGTAATTTTCTCACGTAGTTTTCTTGGAGAGACAGGAATGTGGTCTTCCATTATAGAGATAAAAGCCTATCTAGTCATGCAGTATGCAAGAAAAATCCATTTTGCTGTGAGTAGAGGCTCAAATTTTAATACTTGTAATGTATTAAAATTCACATTTGGGACTGGATGAATATTCTGATATGCTCCTGAACTACTCCAAATTAAAAACAAACAAAACCAAACAAACAAACAACAACAAGAACAGCAACATTTTGGGATGATCATTTGCAGGAAAATACTTAGATAATACTTCAAGATGTAAACAATGTAAGTTTACTAGTATGGCTGTATCAGTTAAGTGAAACCATACATATCTATGTCATATAGACATGACAGAACGGAAAACCCTAGAGAAACATGGAAAACTGAATCTGTTTTCTTACCATCACTTAGTTGGTTCTGTCATCTTCATAATCTCTAGATTTTATTCTGAAATGTGTAAATTCTGTTGCTCCCTGCTTTAATAAATATATTTGTTTGCCACTTACATTAGATTGTTGTTGCTTTAGATTGTTATTTACAGTTAAACTTGTAATTAGGAGGTAAATCAATGTGTGAATCCAAGAGTAGAATAACAAAAAATTCTAAATACATGATTCACAATCTTTTCAATGTCTTTCTTATACTCAAGAAGTCTCTTGTTGAAGGTTCAAGCAATAGCATGCTCTGATGTCAGAATCAGATTCATATGACAGAAAACCATGTTAAAGGGTTAAAGATGTTTAAATCTGCTACACAAATTGTAATAATGACAGAGGTAAAATGGACTTTTGTTCTTCTAGAGCCTGTCCTTCCTGTTTTCTATGCTGTTTATAAATAAAATTTTACTGAGAATGGCAAACCAGTTAAAGTCAGCAAAAATCTTGTGGTAAATTTTGATGTTTTGATATAAATCAGTATTTGGCTGAAAGGAAATATCTGAGTCTTTATCTGTTGAGAAAGACAAATAATGGTAAGGTCTTCCTAAGAGAATCACTGAAGCTTATTAGAGAGGCTTTTAGCCAGCTGGCCCACAGGATTAGAGCAAAAGAAGAATAACAGTTAAGAGAAGAGGGGAGGAAAAAAAAAAAATAAAATATGGTCTCTTTGAAACAAAGTGAGGAGATAAAACAATAAAACAAGGATAGTAGATCTACAAGACTATAGGGAAATTAATTTAAAGGATAACTGTGATGTCCTAATGTAAGTTTAGAAATGTGTATTCCTGTTACAAAACAGAAGGGTTGCTTGGTGCAAAGGAGAGGTTTTAAAAAGGATTTGGAAATCTAAGAAGGAAAAAAAAAGACAAGGGCCAGACAACACTCGGCAAAAACTCTAAAACTAATGCTGATGAAGAAAAATATTGTTAACTCTTTCATGTGTGATGAGAAAACAGTGTTTAAAAAGTGGGTCTTCTTGCCCATCCACAGCACTTCTGTGTTGAAATGAAAACTGTTTAAAGATTGGTAGCAAAGAAATTGAAAACCTGTGCTGTCACTAAGCAGGTCCATGAAAAAAAGAATTAGAGGTGAATTTCCAAGGGTGGAAGAATATCTTTAAGGTTGAGAGAATTAAAAGAGCTTAATCAGTTTTGTTTAATGAACGTAAGATTTAGAAGCATCATGATAGCATTAAAAAAAAAAAAAAAAAGAAAAATCTAAAAAAATCCACCAGTCAAAATCTACACAATATTTCAATATTATTTTTTTACATTGTGAAATGCAATTGCATTTGATTTTGGTTCACATTTCAGATTCTTTTCTGAAATTTTCTCCTGAATTTTTCAAAATGACAAAGACTTTTGTGAGATAAGAAAACAATTTTCCTGTCAGGTCTAATTGCAGTGCATAAGTGCTTTCATAAGTAGAAAGCACTAAAGGTTTTATTAATGAAACAGAGAAAAGTGTTACAAGAATCAAGGGCTGGAAACTGAAACCAGACAAATTCAAATACATGAGAAAACACAGATTTTTACTAGTGAGGATAATTAACTTCTGAAATAAACAACCATCAGCCCGAGATTTTCCATCACTGAACATTTTTTTTTAAGATTATAATTAGGGGCCCAATTCAGACTGCCTCCTTCGGTTTCCAAAAATGTAAAGACAACTTTTGCACCATTTCAGAGCACTCGGGTTAATGGGGAGTTGACAAAAGCCTTCATGTGTTAGCCTCATTAACTAGTGTAATATTTAACATTAATATGTAGTATGCTGAATGACTCTGTTGTATAACACGGTACTGATGTAATAGTTAATTTCCAAATACTGAGAGGAGCTGCTTGGATACAATCAACAGAAAACACTGAGATGCTTGTGAACATCTTGCCAAACAGAAAGATTTTCTATCCACTTCAAATTCAGAAGACCAAAACCTGTCTGGAACATAGCCACCTAGATAATCATTATTCATTTATGAAAAGTACTGCTGTACATGTGATACTGAATACCCAAGGAGAGCAGTACTCTAGAATGTGGGAAAATTGTGCAGAGCATGTATTCTGGTTATATATATACCTTTTGTTGTTGTTGTTGTTGTTTTTTTATAAATACAAATGCCTTATACGATATGCACAAATATCTCCAGGAAACAGAAGCCAAAACCAGAGATCCCTCTAAGAGTTTTTTTAGCATGAAAACAAAGTGCTACCTTTTTCCCTTCTGCCAAACACATTTTCATCTTGCCTAAATTAATTGTTAAGCCATCTACTGAACAACCTTTAAGTTTCACCTACCTAATTTTAAAGTGTTGTTTTGGGGTTTGGGCCTTTTTTTATCTCTGGTTTGATATGATTTTCCATTGAGATTGTTAAGTCCAACACCCTTGGTTTTGTTCTAGAATTTGTTCACTGATGGCATCACTCCTTGATGTCACCGAGGCCAAGTCAGCCTTCTGCATCCCTTTAACTATCTGAACATTGCACTTCAAATTTTTGTCAGGGAAGTCCACTGATGTGAGTATCAAAATGCCTGTGCAGCATCTTTGAGTTCCATATTACTGTGAGTTAAAGGTTAGAAAGTTAAAATTTTTAAAGAAACTATAGGAAGCACTGGTGAAGAAGAGCTTCTTAAATATTGCTTTCTTTTTTGTTAAAGTACTTGTATTTAAAAAAAAAAAAAAAGTGTTGAAAAGTAGAGGTGTTTCTCTCACTGGAGTGAGCATCTTGGACATCCAGAAGTTCAAAAACTACCCCAAATTTCTAAAGTGAAAACTTGCTACCTTCAATAGAAAGGAAACACTTAGTGACCTTTTCCTTTCAGCACAAAGGTGCCTCAGTCTATTCAAGTGACAGTAATGATCTTTTCCTTAGTAAAGGTCTATAATGCCCTAAGTGGAGTTTATAATTTTTCAAAAGCTATCTATGACTACCCTTTTAATGTGATAGTGGGCATAGTACCATGTTTTCCCAGCACTAGAGTGCCTCTTTAGGATGCATTGCACAAGAGCTCAAGCCCCTCTTGTGTCTGAAGGGGTTCAAATCCACCATCCCTTTTTTTCTGTAATGAAAATATTTTAAATTGTCATAAGATTGGTTAGAATTGTTGATGAAGAGGTGATCTCAATACTTACTGATAAGGCATCTTTACCATAAAGAAAATACAAAGATAAAATGCTGCTGTTTAGTGGGACTGAAACTAGCACCTGGTGCAAAATTTCAGGACTCATTCCAATAGTTATACTATTAAAAAAAAAAAAAAAAGGATAACATGCATTTTGAGAAATTATCTATATCTTTCTTATACCTTAATACAAATTATGAGCACACAGATTTATTATACTAAACAACAATAATAGCATATTAACTACCTTGCCTATATTCTGACTTTAATTGTTAATTAAAAAAAAATATGCAGTACACTAAAATATATTAATATTTGAAGTGTAACCAGTTGCTTCATCACTATAATGAAGGTGGAGTATATTGAATTCCTAACAACTTGCCAAAAAAGTAACTTCAAAAATATCACACATAAACCTGAAGTAACATGTATTTTTATATTTTTCAACTTTGGTCTTGAATAATAGCATCAGAGGAATGAATCAGCAGTTCCACCTTATATTAAAATTGTCTTTAAAAGGGATCTATCTACAGAACAAATAAACAAAGGAAGAATTCTACCTTCTTTTGTACATATTCCTGTGAAAATATACAGTATGTTCTGACACTTTTGAAACCTTTGTTTTTGTAAGTGGATATCTAATGTATTTCCTTATAATCTTCATAGATATCATAGGCAGCTAATTCCTTATAATCTTCATAGATACCATAGGCAGCTAACCATAGGCAGAACACCCATTAGAGGTTATGTTATAGGTACAAAGAACAAGGGTTAGAAACAATAAAGAAATTAAAGGACTTGGACATATATCATGTTAAGTGCTGGAGAGTTTGAAATTTAGACATCTAGTTTAGGAAGTGAAATCCATAAACCTGAATTAAGAACCTAAGGGTGTTGTTCATTGATGGCTTCCTCTCTTGGCAAAAGCTGTAAGAACTTTCTGCTCCCTTTTCTCTCTGTTATTTATTCTTAGTCTGCACAACAATATGCTCTTTTCTCAATTCTTTTCTGGTACAGCTGTGTGCAGAGAATATTCCAAATGGGTTCACTGGATTAAAACAAACAAAAATAAACAAACAAACTAGATTAACAACAGTAGAGAAGATGATGGCTTTTTTTAACCTAACCCAGACCACTTCAGTGATCCTATTTGTAATATAGCTTTACAAACCCTAGCTCATCTGACAAGACAGTGAACTATGGTGTCAGGATGCATGGCATTTTCCTTTCTGAGCTGCCAGAGAAAATATGTTCCTGAATCCACACCTGAGAACAGGGTTTAAAAGAGGCAAATCTATGAAGGTGTGGTCCTGTAGTGATCTGTGTTACTTTATTTCATAATAATTTCATACTACACCTGCTGCTGGATCACAAAGCACTGCAGATTGGCTTGAAGCATAGGACTGTATTTCTTTCCAGATAATCAGAGCAGATGATGTGAATTTTATGCTGACTTCATACTTTTAACAAAGGTTTATGTTTGCTTTAAGTTGGTAGATGACATCTGAAGCAACATAATAACAGGGTGGTACAAACAGGTGATATTTTATCTAGCATAAGGCCAACAAAGAAAAAAAATTACTCCCTTAAGGGCTTATAAACCTACTGTCACAGTTTAGGGTCACGGTGTCCCCCTTAGACCTATAACAGATGGTCTCTGTTAACCCCCCTCCCTCCCCAAAGGGGAAGAGAAAAGGAATATGGGAGAGAGACTTAGCCAGTAGAAAAGG
>JANIJG010000312.1:14340-44511 GCA_024611175.1 Megaceryle torquata | reverse complement strand
GGGGGTGGGGGGGGGGTGGGGGGGTGTCAGTTTTTGCTGAAGGATACATTTTTTTCCATCATGGGTACTTCTGAAGTTACCTTTGACAACCTATTACATATAAAACTAAGAATGCATTAAATCAGAAATGTTCCTTTATTTTTACTTTTTTTTTCCCCCCACAAACACATTCTACATAAATTCAGCTATACTATGACTGAAGCATTTATCATTCCTGAAAGTAACTTTTCACTTTCATTTATTCAAGAATGAATTTTTAATTTTATCCCCCCTGTCCCCCTTTTTCCTGATTGTAGAGTTAACACTCAAGCAGCAGGAGAATGAATCAGCAGGAGAATGACCCATTACAGCTAGCTGCCCTGGGTCTATGCCATACAATGCTGCTTTGAAATGCATTGGTTCCATTAGTGAAAATATTTAACTGACTCTTCCTTAACTCACATCTAGACCTTTGTGTTGCTTCAAAACCAGTCTGTTCAAATTAAATAGAAATAAATGTTACCTTTTCTTTTCCCCGACTTCAAGGATTTTCCTCCAAGCAATGCAGCCTACTTTCTTTAGCAGGTTTTACACCAATGAGTGCTTTACATGTTGAGAGAGGTAACTTAAGTTTTAAAATTACAAAGTTGTGTGTGCATGCATTTCTCCAAAAGATTAAAGGCAGCAGATGAGTGAAGACACATGTTCATTTTAAAAATGGAATAAATAATAAAAAAAACCCCTCTGTCATTTCGTGATTAGCTGTTTCTAATGGGCAGATTTTAGGCTGGTATTTTTTTCACGGTACCTTTGCTCATAGTGCATCGCGTACATCCGAAAGGCTCCAAGGGTCTCTTGTGCCATCTCCTGGTTATATTAAGACTTCGCATCCAGGGAAGTACTACACCAAGGAAGGGAAAATTTGCAGGTTAGCTGAGGCAGTGATAGAACCATGGAATCAGAGAACTGTTTAGGTTAGAAAGAAAATCTTTAAAATTACTGAATCCAACCGTTAACCCAGCACTACGAAGTCCACTGCTAAACCATGACCCTAAGTGCCACACCTACAAGTCTTATAAATACCTCCAGGAATAGTGCCTAAGTTCTTGGCAGCAAAGACAACTGCAAGGTTTGCTTTCCACGTTCCTCCAACACAAAGATGTGCATGGTGGGTTTTACCCCTCTGCTGCTTTTAGAATGAAGCCAACTTTTGACTACATTAGCATACCTATATAATGAAAATTCAGTATCCCTCTATAACGTATTTTACATAAGTTCTAGTAATGCACACTGTGGCAACATCTACTCTTTTGCTAGGTATCCATGAGAAAAGGTAAATAAAACCTTGAAAATTAAAGTCAGTAGAAAACAATTAAATTAGTAACCAAATTAATAGCATTCCCCTATTGCAGGCACGTATTTGAACTTGTGCTCAATCTATTTTACTGAGAACACAAAGGAATGGAAGATCACTGCTGATCTCCACTTCCCAGGGACAGGACCAAGTGGGTCCGGGCACACACACTGGGCACTGGGCAGTTTATCTGTTCTTATAAAATTTACAGGAAAGGGAATCCTACAGATGTGTTATAGGCGAGTAATCCATTCCAGTGCTCCACATGAAGCTTTCCAATGTAAAAACTGAAACAGAATCACCCTTGCTTCAAAATTAATACTGCTTAACCTTCACAGAGCATGGAGAAAACTCACTCTGTAGCTACTATAATTTTTTACATCAATATTTCATACAGTCCTGCTCAATGTAGTCTTGCTACATAAGGCCAAATCTTTCAGTCTTTCCCTGATCATGTTTTTTTAAACATTTTTATTACAGTCCTCTGTTTTCTTTCATTTTGCTTGTATGCATCTTAAGTGCAGTGCCTAAATGGTAAAGTATTCCTGCTGATACTTCTCTAGTGACAAACAGAGCAAAATAATTGCCGTCTGTCATATATGGCTCTCTTATAGTACACATCAAGTCTTCCTCCTTTTTTCCTTTTTGAAACTGCACACTTGGATGCATATTTGGTTTGTGAGCTATTATGGTCCCCAGAGATTCTGTCTGATGTTCTACAGTTATTTTTAATTTCTTATTTATCCTTCAGAAATAAGACAGAGCTTTTTTAAATTTAATTTTTAATTTAACCCATCATCGTGATTATTGTGAGTTCTAATCTTGTATATTGTGTAAGTGTGCTTTCCAGCCCACCCTATATTTCACTAGTAAAAAGCCCAGGCACAATTTGACCCAGGCCCCTCACCTGTAATAAGACAGCATAGGGTGTTAGAAGACTTTGTTACGGCAATCCAGCATAGTTTCCCTCCGTCATCGGAGTATGTAGAGTTCCAAGAACATCTTGTAACTTGGAATAGTTTTCTTCTTCCCACCTGAGTATGTAGAGTCCCAAGCACACCTTATCTTGTTGTTACTGTAAGTTCACTTCTTCACCAATGTGAAGGCAAGCTGCAGATCCCAGAATTCAGACACCATCACTTGCATGACATCAGTTCGCCAGTAAGCAAAACAGGACAGTGCATATGCATGATACGTTAATCAGCATGGGTTTTATTACTCACCCCTGTGGTGCTTTCCTTTGAGCTTCACTCCCGAGCAGGGTTCCACTGCATCAGGTCCCCCCAGGATTCCCACCGTAGTAATGCTACAGTTTTGATAAAGCCAAGGCTATCACTTACTGTGTGTTGTGCCTTGTCCCTGGGGGATCCACACCTGCTTTTCACTCCTAACTCAATTTATCTTCACAATTTAACAAACTCTGGTAATTATCCTTTGAAGTGATGTATTAACTAGTTGTGTATCTACCTTACAGATCATCTGGATCTTAGCAATCTAATATATAATCAGGTCAGATGGATCTGTTGTCTGTTGATTTTTAACATAAACCACAGTGTTTTATCTATTGGGTCAGTTACCCTGACAAAGGAGACCATTAGGTTATTTAAAAATTACTTTATAGACATATGCATGTTAGCCTTTTAAATTATCTTTTGTGCTTGCAGATTTTTAGATTGCTATTTCAGTAACTCCTCTGGTATCAAAGTTCATTTGGCTGTTTCCTCAGGTCATTCGCTATACCTTTCTACTCATTCCTGAGCTCTTGCCCACTTTTAGTAAGTAATATTATTTTCTGTTTCTCTTGGAACTCACTCATCCTTCCTCTGTCAGAAAAATAATAATTGTAAGACCATTTCAGTTTTCCCATTCTGATCTGCATTCCTGTTTTTTTCCTTAGAGGGTAAGGAGTGTATTAGCAAGCACCACTTCAGGCTTTTGCACCCTATGATATTTATTCACCTCCCCTGATAAGCAGAGGACTGTTATGTATAATAGAACATTATTTAAGAATCCATTTTTATTGTTTTGCTTTTGCCTTGCTGGCAATAGCATTTAGTCTGACCAGTTTTGTTCCTAACCTGCTGTGCTGTTCTTTTATATTTGTCCTTGTCAAAGCACCCTTCTTGTTCCTACTTTTTTCAGTATTCTTATGTCATTTGCTCTATTAGGGAGCATCACGCTGCTCTATCTTTTTTTTTTTTATTTTCCCCCTTTGTGTGAAGGTAGACTTGTTAAAATATGGCCTGTTTTAGAAACCTTTTTTAGAAACTGTTGTCTCTTCTGAGCTTCTCTTTGCCTTAGAATTCCTTCCTGAGGACCTCATGTACAAATTCCTTGAGTTTATTGAACTCTGCTTTTTTGAAGCCCAGTTTTTATTCTGCTTCTTTCATCTCTTTCTTTTCTTTGAATCATGAACTGTGTTGTATCATGGTAACTTTTGTCTTGATTGATTTATACCTTCATATTTTCAACTAGCTTATTTCTATTAATCACAATAAAATCTTAAATAGCAGCCTGTTTGCACAAATGAAGCCTTGACACTCTGGCTGATATCAGTCAGACCTCATACTTTGGCACCTAGCTCTTTTCAAATTAAACACGTTAAAAAAAAAAAAAGGAAGGCCTGTCTTTAGATTCTAAAACAGCTATATATATATTTGACATAATTTTAGTATTCTTCCCCTTTGTCTTCCTTCCTTTCATGTGCTTGTTCCCTCCAGTGCGTTGAAACAACATTTTGTGTACTACAGGTCTAGCTTTTTCCCATTATTCCCCATGCTCCCAGCACTAGCTTAGACACACAAAGCTGTATCTAAACTGTCTCCATGCCAGGCTCAGACCAAAGCACATTCTGGCTATCACTGGAGGGACAAGCAGGTGGTAGGGGTAGGGATGTGAAGCAGAGTGTACTGCAATATGTCCCTTGGTCTGACCAAACAGAAACCAAGAGAGTATTTGGGACATTCAAAATACATCACCTTTGCAATTTTAGATGTAGCCTAAGACATTCAGTAATTTTTTCAGCTATGTCACCCTATGTGTTTGGTGACTTATTGCAGTTCCTCACATTTTTCTCTAGGTTTTAGTCTTCTGGTCAATTATCTTTTAATTTTGAGGATTTTGTATTCCCAACAATGATCTTTAACAGATTTATCAAATTTTTATCCTGCAGTTTACCTTCATGGAGAAAAGTTACTTTGCTAGTGTTTGTGTATCTGTATACTCATCTCAGGTGTCATTTGTTGTTCTTTTGCCTTTTCTCTTCAAGCACTTTGGCTTTTCACTTCCTTGCATCAAGAAATAGAGAATCACGAGATACCTTCAGGGGATATCAAGACACTCCATCCCCAGCATACGTGACTTTATTCTTTATTTTCCCCTTTCCATAAAAAAAACAGTAATCGTAGTCTACACTTGTGCAGCTGATTATCCCAGAATGTTACATATATTTGTGTAACATACCTTATTATTTGCTATTTTTACAGGTTTCCAAAATAATTTTAATCTTTTTCAGCATGCCTGCAAGGCTCCAAACAAATGAAGTAATGAAATAATACCATATGCAGGCAGACACCTTCAGAACCTCCCTGGACACAACCTTGCATTTTTTTGACATGGCATTCTGTGGTTATCCAAACAAAGGTGGATCTATCATTTAGTATTTTTTTTCTTTTTTTTTCTCTCTCTTTGGACCTGTTCCACTAGCTTGTATGAAGAATAATCTGTTACTTAAGTGAATAATTTAATCATAGAATGGTAGGGGTTGGAAGGCACCTCTGGTGATCGAGTCCAACGCCACTGCCAATGCTGGAACATCCAGGGCAGGCCACACAAGAACACATCCAGGCAGGTCTTGAAAGTCTCTAGAGGAGACTCCACAACCTCTCTGAGCACTCTGTTCTAGTGCTGTCACTCTTAACAGTGAAAAAGTTTTTCCTCATGTTGAGGTGGAACTTCCTCTGTTTCACCTTGCTATCACTACCTCTTGTCCTATCACAGTGCATAGCTGAAGAGACCAGCCCCTTCTACTTTACACCCACCCTTCAGGTATTTGTAAACATTAATAAAATCCCCTCTCAGTCTTCTCTTTTTCCAGGCTAAACAGCCCCAGGGGTTTCAGCCTTTCCTTACAAGATGTTCCAGTCCCTTAATAATCTTTCTAGCTCTCCATTGGACTCTCTCTAGTATTTTCCTGTCCCTCTTGAACTGGGGAGACCAGAATTGGACACAATACTCCAGATGTGGTCTCATTAGTGCAGAGTAGAGGGGAAGGAGAACCTCCCTTGACCTTCTGGCCACACTCTTCTCTTTACTACCATTACTACCATTTTACTACCAGTTTACTACCATTACTGTTTATGAGCTTTATGAGATAGCAGAAATCATTGTCTATTTGCAGAGATTTTAATGAGTCAGATGCTCAGGCTCACTCATACCCAGTCAAGCTTCCCAAAATATGTGTCTCTGATAATGGTAACTTGAAATGTCCAGTACTCTGAGCTCTTAATTATGACAATTGAGTTCTACCAGTTTAAAACACAGTATCTACTTTAGTGTCTAAAACCAGCATGTATTTAATGCACAGAATGCCAACATCATAACGAGGCCAACTTTAGCATTAGAATGAAAAATTAAATAACAGTACAGCTAAGACATAGGACAGATTTAGAAGACAGTAATTAACCCCTGCCTTTTCTGCAAGTTACAAAAGCATCATTTACATTAGAGCAAAAATGAATTAACAGAATAATGCCAAGACCAGATCCTAAACTAGATTACTGCAATGGTCTGATGTAATATGGCAACTTCCAGTTCCACTTGCATGTGAGACACTGAAACATCACTGACAGGAAGCACACTAAAATACTGCCAGGCTGAAGATGCCCTGGCATACTTTCAGGTTATTCACAAAGAAACTTGATGAAATAGCTAAAAGCCTTCTTCAAACATTGAAATAGAAGAAATTAAAGTGCTTCTCTCTGCAAAGGAAGAGAAAAAGATTCTGCAAATCAAAGTTCCTAGCCTGCAGGGGCTGTTATCACTTGTTGGTAGATTATAACCAGCCACATAAAAAGGTCCATCAAACTTTTTGCTGCAGGAATTTTAAAAGAGAGATTGGAAAGGTGGAATTGTTAATTCTCACGTGTCTTTTAGAGTTATCAGAGTACAAATCATACAATCATTGCAATAGTTTGTCTTGCAAGGGACCTTTAAAGATCATCTAGACCAACCCCCTGCAGTGAGCAGAGACATCTTCGACTTGATCAGGTTAGAGCCCCCTCCAACCTGATCTTGAATGTTTCCAGAGATGAGGCACCTACCACCTCTCTGGGCAACCTGTGCCAATATTTCACCATCCTTGTGTTAAAAAAATTTCTTCCCTGTATCTAGTCTTAAACTAAAAGAGCATAGACTTAAACTATTACCCCTTGTTCTATCTTAACAGGTCCTGCTGAAAAGACTCTCCCCATTCTTTAAATACTGAAAGGCTGCATTAAGGTCACCTACTCTTCTCCAGGCTGAACAACCCAAACTCTCACAGCCTGTCCTCACAGGAGAGGTGCTTCAGCCCTCTGACAGTTTTTGTGGATCTTCAGGTGTAACCTCACCTGCTAAGAGCTCACGTTGGAAAGCGTTGTGCTGTGCTTCAAAGCCTTTAGTCACAGCCAGAGGTTGGTGTCAGAGCATCCCTGGCAATGTCAGCAAAGCCTCTGTTTACCTGGCACACTTAAAGGAGATATTGCTTTGTCAGTCAAATACTGGGCCTCCATTGAGGAATATTTTCTGTCTGCAAGGGAAAAAAACAACTCTGTGAGTTCAGCCAACCTACTCAGAGAGGAGTGATCCAAGGTGCCATCCTTCCACATCCACAGACTTCCTTCTGCCATACCCTGGAAGAAGCAACATTAATAAACCCAGGTGCTGCACCTGCCCTTCATCAAGTGTATGCTGAATAAGTGAGGATATCATGGGCAGGACCACGGAGGGGATGCAAAACAACTTTTCTGTTGTATTCACCCCTGCCTATACTGCACATTGTTTTTGACTCTGATGGAGCAGTAAATCTGCCCCTCTTTCTCATATGTTCCCAGTGCTACAGAGACACAGGCTACGTGGCTCACTGGAACTGGCTTGTCCAAAAGTTTTTCATTAACATTTTACTGTGAACAAATGTACAAATCAGACCCACATGCATGTGGTTTCAATTCATTAAAACACTGATTACATGAATTCACATAAAAAACCTCCAATAGAATCTTCCACCACAAACTAGTCATTTATTGGTACTTAAAATAATTACAAGATATCCTGGGAAAGAGTTTTTATAATGCAAATTTTAGTGGGGGCAGTCAAAATAATGATCAGAAAAATTCTTACATTCATAATAATTAAAAAAATACAAAAAAATATTAACAGGTGAGGACTACCTGTAAGGCAATTCCTAAAGATGACCACTAAAGCCTGATTTATGGGGCTCAAGTTTCTCAAATGCTGCTCAAACCTGCATTTCCAATGCTTTGAGGCTCCTTCTAAAGTTCAACATAGATTTTAAAAATAATTATTTATTAAGCATGTTTTGAGAAAGAAGATTTTCTGGAAAAAAAAAAAAGGGAGAAACTCTATACAGAACACAGCAAACACAACATGCAATTTAAATGAAGATATAATTTGGATTGTATTTAAGCAAGTATGAGGGAGAAAATAATTTCTCTGTAGTCTTTCATAATATCTCAACAAAAAAGTTTCATCATAATATCAAAGATGAAACAATCAACCATATATTTAACACTGAAAAACTCTTGGCTTCCCTCCTTTCAAACTGTAGTTTATGATTTTGTTATTTAGAAACAGATTTCCTAAAATTTTAATCCATTTCAAATCACATACAGTACTCATCAAATGTATGCGTCTCGACAATGGTTATGAAACCAATCTGATACCTAAAGAAAGAACACAGAAAACCATAAAGGCAAGGTTTAGACGTGGTTGAAAAATTTCCAAGGAAAGAAATTTGTAAGAATGATGGATCAGTGATAAATTAATGAACTATTTTCCTGCTTCTTGGTTTGGGATTCTCTGGAATACTTCACAGGATCCAACTGAATTAATCCCTGTTTGCTGGCAGGCTTCTGGAGATATTGGTGCTGGAAACCTTCTATCAAATGCAGCTAGCATAACTAGGACACATTTCCCAGCTCTCTAGCAGGAGGGCTGAAAACCCCAGCCTGGGGACAGACACCTGCAAAGGGACACAGGAAGAGCACCAATGCACAGAGCAACTGGAAACATTTCCCAGGAGCAGACTTAATTTCAGAAGCTCCATGGGTCACTGTTTGAAAAATAAACAACATAAAAACAAGATGAGGGAAGTGTGGAAAAAATGAAGACTAACTAGGACAGATGGTGGCAATTCTGGCTTAAAGAACAAACTAATTTTTTTTCCAAATATTCTAATTTAGTATTGGAATGGAAACATGGCGCCAGACTGTATAGTTGCTCAGTTATGCAATACCATTACTGATGCCATTAATTTTTTGCCAACTAGATAGAACTGAACTTGCTTCTTTGACATGTTTTGTTCTGTCCTTTTAAAAGAAAGAATATTTGCTATACGGAAAACTTTAACTCAACCTTTTTTGCTTGTTAATCATAAATAAGCAGTACAATTATACGCTAGACATAATTATTTGAGTTCTGTATCATGTAAGACATGCATACATAGGTGATCATGGACAAAACCAAACCAGTTTCCGTGTAAAAGTGATTGTTTGTTTTTTTTTTTTTTTTAATAGCTATTTAAATTTGTTGTTGTGGGGTGGTGTTTAAATACAAATTCTTAAATATCTGATTGATGAAAACAGCCCAAAATAGTACTATAAGTCAATACTATGCATTAATAGCAATATAATCTCTGAGGGACTGAAGCATTATATGGAGGACATGAGATGATTTTTAAATTACTGTATAGCACCAGTTATTGTCATAGAATAAACACAGTATTTTCTAGATGTA
Organism: Megaceryle torquata; assembly: GCA_024611175.1. Lineage (NCBI taxonomy): Eukaryota > Metazoa > Chordata > Aves > Coraciiformes > Cerylidae > Megaceryle > Megaceryle torquata. The sequence continues at coordinate 35,165 of JANIJG010000312.1, read as the reverse complement.
GCAGTTACTTTATATCCTGATAAAACTCTAAGAAATATATGAGCTAATTATCATGAGTGCAAAATATAAATAAGTAAATCCACAAAAGCAATTTCAACAGTCTGACTAGCAATTATATAAAATTAATTTATTAAGATCATGTGATCAGCAAGTTTTGTGGAATTTTTTACATTAGTAAAGCTTATGCTGCTTTAAATTTTACTATCTTTCAAAGGTAAGGCATGGCATTAAGTGAATGGTAATTTTTAATTGAGAAAAACAAAAATAAACACATATACATCAAAGATGTGAAATGTATGTTTGAAGATAAGGTTATCATTATATTATACCATGTTTCAAGAATGTTAAAGATAGGAGGTAAAGATTAAATGTTTCCACATTTGGCAATTTTTAGAGAAATAGCAACACCTTTTACTTCCTTCAGGGTAAGTCAGAACACTACAATTAATGACATGCTAAACCTACATATGGCAAATAACAAAATAAATCATCTTAAAAGTAGAGCAAATGCAAGAAAATCCTGTTGGGGACCAAGATCTCCAGTTTTAAACCCAGTAAAGCACAAAAGTTAGTCTGATATTAATATATTAGTCTGAAAAAATAACTGAGGTATTTAGTGGAAAGTATGGACATACCTTGTGTTTGACTGAGAAAGATGAGAAGTAGGTGGCCTGCAATGTATGTATTACCATTATCGACAAGAGAAAAGGAGAAGCTTCCTTTTCCTGTTCCTCTTAAACATTGAAAAACGTACAATTTATCATGTGCATGTGCATTTCTGTCAAATACAATAGTACAATTTGCAAAATACTAGGGATGTGCACACTTCCATTACATCATTATCATCCTCCATCACTAACACAGGCCCAGACAGTTCACAACTGCTCATCATCTCTCAAAACATTTTCATTTTCTTAAACACAGTTCTAGCAAATCACTTCCAGGACTGAGCTTATTTTAGATCTTTCTTGTCCTTCCCCATTTCTCTTCCAATAAAATAATTGTTCCCCTCTAGTAGAAATACTTGTACTTGAAATTATTTTGTAGCCTTAACATTTTGGGCCTTGAATCAACCTGGGTAGCTCAACATACTTTCTAGCAATAGCATTGCATTTCACTGCCATTTAGAAGGTCTTGTAAGCATAAGCTCTATAAATAGGTCAGCACCAAAGGTTTTCAAGTTGCAGATCCAAGTTTCACAGAGTCATTTTCTATTTCATGCTGTTGGAGCACTGCAATCCATAAAAGCAACCTCAGGAGCAAAAGCCATAAACAAATGTGTACACATACATAAGTACACAAATTGGCGAAATGATTCTTGTGCCAAATAGAGACAAAGAAAAGTAGTTTCCACAAGACTGAGGGGCAGAAGCAGAGCAACAAAGTATGTAGACTGAGATCTTATTTTCATTTGGAAAGAGGTTAGCTCAGTGATATTAAAACCAAACCAAAAAAAAAAACAACCAAACCCAGTTGCAGCATGGCATTCTTCTCCTTCCTTAGTATGCTTGAAGGAAAAGATGGCCAATTATGCTTTTCATAATACACAACAAAATCAAGACACATCTACAGTCAAAGGATAGCTGAGGATCTGTGTCCCTGAATTATATGTACACTGTGACAGGACACATGTGTACTATGTTTATGTAAAAATATAATCAACATTTAATTAACTATACTTTGAACTCTCCCAGGCCAACTTTGCAACAGAAGGTGTAATTTTAATTTATTTCCACAGTATTTATTAGATCTTTGTTTACTGTCTAATTATTTTTTTACGCTAAAGAACAGTGACAAAATTAATTATCCTTTTCATCTACACTCTCTCTTTTATCTTTATTTTTAATCTTTTGATTTGTCATCCAGGGATTCAAATCTCATTAGTCAGCATTTTATAATTCCATGTTAAGAAATATAATTTCAACTTGAGACAGTATTTTAAGTCATCTTAACTTAAGTTTTTGCTTGGGAATTGGTCCAGGAGATGAAGTCAACTTAATCCAGTTTTACAATCTACACTTGGACTAGAATAGATGAGATGTAAATAATTACTGAAATGTTGCCTTCACTCTGCGCAGTGCATCCTGAATTTTTCGAGAATGTTTTTCTGCTGGTATCTGATGGAAGTTGGCACAGTTGTCAGCTGCCAAGGCAGAAATGTCTGCATCTTTAAAATGAGTTATTCGTTGCCTGAGGTAAGACTGCAGCTTGAAATCTGGTGTATATGTATAAGGATTCTCTTGAAATGCATGAACTTGGCTCACAACTTTTGCAATATTTCTTAAAAGAGAATATTGTAAAAAAGATTAGTTAGTGTTGCTGCTGATAAAAAAAAAAAAAAAACCAACACAAAAACCAACCAAAACAACCAAACCACTCCACCCCCTAAGCCCCCAAACTTTAAAGGAAATTCAAAGCCATCAAGCATGCTCTTCTATAGTATGTCACTTCAGTCAGATGTAAAAATGACTGAAACTATTTCACTGCTAACTCTAAGATGTTGCATTAGCTCTCATTACATCATTAGACAGCATTATATTTTTTAAAGTTAGGTGATACACATACATAATCAAAATAATTACCTAAGTTTAGTCCACTTGTGAGCTCCATTTGTCATTGTGAATCCTCCAGTTTCAAGTTGTTGGACATGCATAGCCAAAACATGGGCTGATGGAATTGTTGGAAGTGTTTTGAATCTTTCTCCTTCCATCAAGCACAAACTGTCACTTTTTAAAAACACCTGGTTTAAAAATGCACACACAAATCTCACATTAAGTATCAGGGCAGGTTTTACAAAAAGTTTTCCACTTCATGTGCTTAGCACTGTGCATTTATTTGTCATGAATTTTAACTTTTGGTATTAAAGTTGAAAGCAACACTATGAATTAATTTAGTAGCAAACATTTTAAAGTACAGATTAAAGAAAGTAGCTTTAATGAAAAGATACTTCCTACATAATTTTTAAATTCTTCTAAATCACAGCCAAAATTACATTTTAGAACTTCACTCTATGATTCAAACTTGGATAGATCAGTAAGAGAATGCCTGGGATAAAATAAACATTCAAGGTTTTTGAAAACAGATTATAGCCACAAAGCTCTTGCAGAAATCATTAAAAAAGAGGAAATCTAATATCCTAGCTTCCTTTGAAATGTCTTGATATTAGTCACACAGGATAGTATTTCTGAGAAATACTAACATGAAAATTAATATAGACTCTCAGATTAGGAGTCAAGGTCTTAAATTAAAATCTCCTTCACAATACATTACAGCTTTCATCCTGCAGAGGTACCCATTTAAGTATATCTTGTATCTTATCCAACCCCAAAGTAATATTTTTACATTACAGACTTTATACTATACCTCAACAGCCTTGAGCTCCTCCATTATTTCAGCTACTTTTGCAGGTAAAATTTTCCAGGCCTTACAATAAAACAAAACATATTTTTGTTTTTCACATTAGTGTTCATCTTGGAACAAGATTATGTTAAGCAAAATAGTTACAGAACAGAGTCCAAAACTTACTGGTAACTGTCGTACAATAAGATTTTCCAAGCCTGCTAGGATTTGCATTGCAGTAGCAAAATTTCTTTGTTCATAGCAGCATTTTGCTAGAAGAAGAAATTTTGATAACAAGCTCACCTGCAGCTGGAAAATAAAAATAAATATATATACTATATATATAAAACCATCAGCTATATTACATTTACATAGCAAATCTACACAAAATTACATAATAAATCACATAAGAATGAAGAAAAGAGATGCACATTCTTTTTGAATTTGTTATCAAAACTGTTGACCATAGTACTATTTTCCTCCAATACAAAGTTTCCTCTTCTCTGTCACCAAGGTGTCCTTGTTAAAATCTGACATCTATTCTCCTCAGGCAACCCATTTTTTACATTCTATTATGTTTTGACACCTGCTACTACAAAACATCCAAGACTCTCCTTGTGACAATAAACCAAATTGTTAACTGCCCATTCAGATATATTTCAGAATATTTCTTGCAGCTTTGATACATAGCCATTCATATAAAAAGTTTCATAATTAATAATACAATAAAACAATGACAAACCTTAGATGTGTGACATGTTACAATTTCAGCAGCAACCCAGGTGCTGATACTGTCCGCATTTCTTAATAATTGTAGAAGGTACTGGTCTTGTACGCACTTTGACAGAAACAGATTACAGACTTTAAGTGAAACTGTCTCAGTAGAAACAGCTCTGTGGAGAGAATGGGAAAAAAAAAAAATTAATGCTGACATTGGATTTTCAAAGAAAATATTGACTGTGAAGATGCCAGCTTCTAACCTTTTAAAGTAATTTTGCAGTGTTTGCAGTCTCTTGATTTTACAAACTTTGACAAAGTACATAGTGAGCTACGTAACTTTTTCTTCCTTGCAGTTACAAGTTAATTATGTGTTTACATACGAAGTATATATACAGTATTTCTGTACATAAAGACACTTTCACCACTTGTTACTGAATAAAACAAACCATCCAGTCTAACAAAAAATAACAGCCAGAAATCCAAACTCATTAAAAACTGCAGCCACATGATACCTAGTGGCAGCAGTTTGCTTCCCATGCCTGAATCCCAATCACTATAAACCAACTGATTTAGCCTCTACCATTTAACAATCTGTATAAGATGAGCTGCATTCATTCCCTACCCTTATACAGAAGAGCCTACTACATGTAGTGCAATTAACAAGTATTAATTAGAAGCTAGCTGAATCCACTGAGTATGTAAGTAGACCACAGTCAAATAGAATTAAGTCCATGTGATTGGATGAAAAGATTACCATTGAACAAGTAATTTAGATAGGTTGGTAACCACTCTATAGAAAAGTTCTTACATATTTGTGATACTGATACTTCTATTATATTTTGACACCTGCTACTTACAAAACATACAAGACTCTCCTTGTGATAATAAACCATCTACCTAACAGTACAAAATGAATGTGATCTCAGGCAACCTGCTCTATCTGACCTTGCTCGAGGCAGGGGGATTGGACCACACGATCTTGAAAGGTCTTTTCCAAACTCATCTATTCTGTGATTCCGTAATTGTCATGGAGATTTTACATACATACAGGCATTCTCAAGTACCCTGTTTCAGAATTCATTACAATTTTTTTCTGACAAAAATAAACCCCCTGAAGCAACTCCCTTAGCATGTCTTCATAAATATTTTGGATTCACTTTAGATTTCAAAGAAAGCACCTTGCAAATGTGACCTACCCCATACACATATGTGCATAGGTACCTATACATACACATGTATACAATCTCCTGAAATTCAAAAAACTGTGTAAACAGACTATCGAGTCTGTTGAAAATATATTAAGTATTTACAATGTTACTCTCTTCTTGGATGTATTAAACGAGTAACACAGTAAGTTACTGTGCATCAACAGAACAGAAGGGCAGTTAAAGTAAGCAACTTACTTTTGGACAGCAACACATTTGTCTTTAACACCAAGTGCTCTTGAATTTAGAAAGTGTACTGGATGACACTTGTTAAATACTTCCTAAACAAAAAGAGCAAGATATATCTGTTGTTAGATCCAGCAGTTCCTCAAAAATGCTTGGGGATAAAAATGACAGAGTTTCCCCCTCCCTGTCCCGTCTTCAGAAAATTTTTCACAGGAATCACAATCTAAGAATAGAATTAGCCATTCTAAGTTTTACTGTAGAGATTTCAAGAGAAAACCAGATTATTTGAATTCAAAGTTTTATGAAGTGGCATGAAGTAAGTTAGAAACAGGGTTGGGAAATGGTAGGGAATGGAGGCTGAGTATAAAGTAAGAAGTATTTGTATTTTTGAGTAAACCTAGTCCTTTGTACCTGTTGCAGTAAAGTCAGCTGACAACAAAGCTGTTGTGCACTGTATTCTATTAAGAGATATGGTCCCACTTCATCTGCTTTAGCAAAAGACATTTGGAATTCTTCTGTAAAACTGTTATAGCAAGGCTTTGGCAAAACTGATGAACTAGTGTACAGTCGTTCTCTCTGACACTGTGAAATTGGTCCCATACCTCTGGCAAGTTTCCAGTTAAAGTTCTGTAGGGGAAAAAAAAACCCAAAAGCCAAACATGTAAAGTTATAACCTCTTTAAAGCAAACATTATGTCTCCCCTTGATTTAACATTCTGGAATGTTTTGTTACAGACACACCTTTATGGCTGCAAAACTCTTCAGCTAACCTTCAAGGTTAGCCCAGACATTCATTGGTTTATTCATCATTGCTATTTTAAGCTAATATAATATGCACAGTTGATGAGTCTGAGCCAGAGGTTACCAGATCTCAATCAACGACTGAAATCTTTGTGTATTCAAGCTTGCTGCCATAAAAGATAGTTTAGATTCTTAAGTTTTATATTTTATGTTTTACTTCTTAATATCTTATTATTTGTTGTACTCTATTTGCTTAGAATCAAACAGTTCTTTCCAAAGAAATATTTGTTTTTCCATTCTTTTCCTTTCTTCCACCCTCCAGTATCATTACGATACAGTGACAAGAAAAGAAGTCCATATATTTCTCTATTCTGCCCTTTATTCACTGAATCCCCATTATACTCCACAGAATTATGCATCTTTAACCAGAGGCTGATTGCACATTATTGATACATTTGACTTCCACATGTTGTTTTGGTCATTCTGTAGAGAAATCTTTTTTTCAGGAAAAGCCCATAGTATGCTCCAGCTTCTGGGGTTAATTTTCACTTGCACACTATATGAACCAGTAAATATAGACATAAATTCAAACAAGGTTTTGCTACAAGCTTTAAAGTTCCATCAGGAAACACCCCCCACTGTTTTCCTATACTTACAGGCTGACAAAGATATATGCCTAATAAAAAGTATTACTGTTTGCAGAGGCAGGAAATGTTTCCTAGTAACTATGAGTCACATAATAGTATCAAGGATGAAGAGTTCAGCTCCTCTCAAAATTTTGATTATCTGATATATTATTACTGAAACAGCTGGGATGGTGCAATTAAAGCTTGAAATGAATTCACAGTTATAGAACTGTTTAGGCCTTAGAGACTTTCAAAATAAAAAATTAGAATGCAGGTACATAAGTTTTACTTGATCAGGGTGTAGACCTAAAGCTGGACACTGTTTTTTTCAGAAAATAATATATGGAAATAGACTCCACGTACTGCACTGAAGAAAATACATGCCTTTTTGGAAACATCTTCCGAGAGTTTTTTACATAAAGAATGTAATTTTTTTATCTCCTCCTCGCCTTCCTCTTCACATTTGTCCATGCTGGAGTACTGATGAGCACTGCCACTCTTCCTGGCAGAAGCATCCTCAAGCAATGACAACAAGCACTCACCATAGCCATTTAATGGAGCAACCTGTTAATGTGAAAGAGGTTAACAGAATATTGAACTCAATTTACCATAAATTACAAATAAGAAACAATATATTGTAAGATTCATGTCTGTCCAAACCCAGACATACTGAACATAGCTATATGTAAAGACAGCATTACTTTTACTTTGCTTTAATTGTAATTAGTATATTTTTTGTAGTAACAGTGTTATACACACACCATAACTCAAATTGATTTTTTTTTTTTTCCTTAAAGCTTCTACTGAAATTCTGACTTACCTTGCAAGAAATGAATTCTTTCAGGGTACACAGAAGATCAGTATTGGTTGCAAAGTCTACACTGTAGCAGTCTTCAATCCAAGCCTGCAGGATGTAGAAACTGCGGTTACATATTTTGGTAAGTGATGTGGAAGGATCCAGGCTTGCGCTGGTGAGGAGAAAAAGGCATTTATTTCAACAAAATTGATATCCAATTCCAATTTAAAAATTAACATTGAAAAAAAAAAAAAAAAAGAGTATTACTTGGTATTGGCTGTACTATCTTAAATTCTTAAGTTTTTTGCTTCTAGAATCCATGGCTCTATTGTGGTGACTAGAGTTAAATGCAGTTGGTAACTGGTCACAAGTGGTGTTCCCAAGGGTTCAGTATAGGGACTAGCTCCCTTTAATGTATTTATCAATGATCTGGATGAGCAGATTGAGGGCATCCTCAATATATTTGCAGACAACACCAAGTGGGGCAGGAGTATTGATTTTCTTGACTGTAGAAAGGCTCTACAGAGAGCTCTGGACAGCCTGGATCAATGTGCCAAGGCCAACAGTATTAGGTACAACAAGGCTGAGTGCCAGGTCCTGCATTTGGGTCACAACAATGCCATGCAACACTAGAGGCATGGGGAAGAGTGGCTGGAAAGCTGCCCAGTGGACTTGGCAGTGTTGGTCAACAGCTGCCTGAACATGCGCCAGCAGCGTGCCCAGGTGGCCAAGAATGCAAATAGCACTCTGTCTTGTATTAGAAATAGTGTGACCACCAGGATTAGAGAAGTGTTTGCACCTCTGTACTGGTGAGGCCACACCTCAAATACTGTGTTCAGTTTTAGGCACCTCGCTACAAGGACACTGAGTGTGTCTAAAGTAGGGCAACAAATCTGGTGAGGTGTCTACAGCACGTCTTATGAGGAGTGACTGAGGGAACTGGGGTATGTAGCCTGAAAAAAATAAGGCTCAGGGGAAACCTCATCACTCTCTACAACTACCTGAAAGGAGGTTGTAGTAAGGTGGGGTCAGTTACTTCTTTCAAGTAACAAGTGATAGGACAAAAGGAAATGACCTCAGACTGTGTCAGGGAAGGTTTAGGTTGATACTAAGAAAAAGTTGAAAGGGCTGTCAAGCACTGGAACAGTCTGCCTAGGAAGTGGTGGAGTCACCATCCCTGGAGGTATTTAAAAGATGTGTAGTTGTGCTGAGGGACATGATTCAGTGGTGACCTGGCAGTGTTAGGTTTAATGGTTAGATCTTAAAGGTCTTTTCCAACCAAAACAATTCTATGATTCTCATCTATGAAACAAAGCTGTGGTTGTACTTAGAACCCATCACTTAAAACTGTTGAAAGTAAGAAAGGTTCAGAAGAAAAAAAGAAGTAAGCAGATTGTCAACTATAGCACTTAATCTAGTTTCACTCTCAGTTGTTAACAGTCTTTAAAAAACCCCATCAAAATTAAATTTAATTAAGTAGTTCTTTTCAGAAACAGCTATTTGTTAGTGGGAGGGAAAGTCAGTTGTGCTTTGATAATATTTTTCACAGGAAATTACTGTACCTGGATAAAGTGCTGCTGATTCGATCAAGAAGAAACTGCAAAAATTCTTCTTGTGTGCAGAAATAGCGAAATGTGTAAAGAAACTGCTGTACATAACCTTCTAAAAATGCATTTCTGTGAAGCACAAGAAAGACTTCAGACAAGCAAGTACACATTTTTTTCTTGCATTATAGTACAGCAATGGCAAAAAAAATCATCAAAATATCAAGAATTATATTTAAAATTCTCAAGCTCTACATAAAACCTTGATTCCTTTTTATTTTATTTTTACACAATAATATTGCTATTACCAACAATTAAATCAGAATTTGTTTTAAAAAAAGTTGCAGTTTTGTGAAGAACCACTTTGACATTTTTATTATCCAAAAATTACATTCTAAATAGCATGGAAGAACATATTTAATTTTATTTTTTCTATCATCTCACTTGATGTAATTTTAAAATATGTTACTTATGGAAACAGCATAAAAAGTAGATACCTTAAGCAAGAAAATATTTCCCGTAGCTCTAATTAGGGCAGTAGTTGCTTTAACAACAGAATATACTTATTATATACACACACTAAAAATGAGTGTATTTTTTTTATATACACATGCTCAAGGTCTTAGGTTAACTGTCAAGTCTCCCTGACAGCTTACAGCTAACTGTGAAAATTTGGGTTTGATAAATATGGAAGCTCCAATTTCAAAATAATTTGTTAACTTTGTGCCAGGAAAAGCAGCACTCGGGATAAGTAACTGGGTCTCAGTTGAGATGAGCTGGGAGGAAGTTACTCTGTCTACAGTGGCACACACCTGATGGAGTCTCTCAGGCAGTTTCTATCCTTCATACTATTATGGCTCAGGTACCTTAAAACAACATTACCCTCATCTAGTTGGGGGTTAAAGGAGATAAGCCTGCATCTTGATCAATCCCAAGGATTGAGACAATCTGTAAAACAGAACCTGTATGTTTTCACATCCAGACCCTATTAATAAGAATGATCAAATTATATATTCTGAAGAATTGTTATACTGCTGGTAGTAACATAAAGCCTTGATTCTATGGCAACTATCAGAGTAAAACCTCAAATAAGTAAAGATTAAAAAAAATTTTAAAATAGTTAGCTATTTATTTATCATCAAATTCTCTGAGTTTTAATCCAATCGAAACTCAGCAGTTTGGCTTATTTCCTACCAGACTGTCTTTTGCCATTTCCATGCTCATTCTGTAAATAAGTCTTCACAGAAATAACATTAAACTCAATACAAGAAAGGAGAATTTATGCAATGTTGAATAACTAGGATTTATCACGGAGACTACTTTTTCCTGAATTAGTAATTATGCCTCAAACCACTCCCAATTAAGGATGTGAAAAATATACTATACCTAGAATATAAATAAGCCATTAAACCAAGTGGTGTACCAGCCTGCAGAACTCTTATTCCAGTTTGATTATTACATTGGTGTTTCTCTGTGTTATAGTAAAGAAGCAGTGATGACTCATCCACAGGTGCCACATCCATATTGTCAGTTCTCCCATTGTGAATAACTGTAGGCAGGACACAGGATTCCACACCCCACTGCTCTGCATACATGATCTGCTCGAAGAAACAAAGCCATGAAAAATACGTTGTGGGAAAATAGAGGAAAATCCAAACAGAATGCAGTCAACTTGACTCAAAGCCAAATCACATTTCATACAATTGCCTTTTTTTTTTTTTCCTTTTAAAACAATATTAGTAGCAACTACATTTATTTTAAGAATTCTTTTAGATGCTACTTAATTTGACACTTTGACACAATATATTTCACATTTCATATACTGACTTCAGCATCCAACTACACTGATGCAGTCATGAAATGAAACACAAGAAAAATAAAGTCTGACTTGCCTGCACATATTTCTTCACCAGTTCAAGAAACTGCACTTTTGATTTCATCTCCTGTAGCTGTCCTCTCAATTTGAGCAACATAGATTTAGTTTCAGGACCTTTAGATTTAAAACACACAGCATCAGAACATGAATGATTCTGATTTACAGGGAAAAACAAACCATACCAAACAAACAAAACAAAACAAACACCAAACCCCCACAAAATCCCTCCTCTGAAGTACTATGCACCAATTTAATTACTATCAAGTTGCTATAATCTTACCTTTGCTTCTCTCTTTCTGCAATAGTTTCTGGTAAAACTTTATAGTCTTTCTGTAATTTTTTGTCTCAATCATTAGCAATTGTTCTAGTTCCTATTTAAAGAAAAAATGGATTCTGATCAGAATGCTAAATGCAAGGTTCTAGTAGGAAACTTAAGCTTTAGGTGAAAATTATTTTGTATGAAAAAACCCCACATCAACAACATCCAAACATACATGAATATGACATGAACCAGGCAAAACTACCTTAAACACTTGTGCTTAGAGGCAAGTTACAACAGGCATCACCCATCTCCGCAAAAAAAAAAAAAAAAAAACAAAAAAAAAAAAAAAAAAAAAAAAAAAAAAAATTAGTTATGCTACAGCTCTACAATTTAAGAATTGAGTTGGTATGTATATGAGAACACACTGAAGTTTGTCTGAATCTGTTTATATAAATATGCCTTTAGTTATAATCACACTTAACTGCTTGTTTTCAAGAGCACTGTTAGAAAAGTTTCACTCAGAAGACATCCAGAATTAAAAGTGATGGGTTCTGAAATCAGCATTGATCCCAGAAATGCTCTGTGAAGCAGCTGACCTATATTTGCAGCAAGAACTCAATGTTTGAAAGCAATGGTTTTCAAACAAGTATAATTACATTATATTATACAACCAGGTCAGAAGGCAGGCAGGATTGCTGCTCTATAAATAAAGGACATATCTAAGCTGAACTTCAAAACTGGTATTTTATATTTATGCATTTTACATAACTGAAAAAATAAACTAAATTTCTACAGAGTTATATGACTTAAGCAATTGATAGAAATGAAAGAATATTTGTATTTTCACAATAGCATAAGATTTAATGTAAACATTTATAATTGTTTGCATATCAAAAGTATCATTATTTTGCCAACAAATGAAAATGGGCCACCTACTTCAGCTTCTAATTTATTATGAAACAACAAACATGATAGGAGTTGTGTTTTATAAGAGTGGTGGCTTTTGCACTCAGGTCCTAAGCTAACTACCAGTGACCCAGTTACATGAAACAGCATTTTAAATGGAGTAAGTTTGCTGAATATATCAGACAGAACTCCCCCAAGCAGAGTTATCAGAAAAACACATAGCTCAGAGCTAACATATCAAACAACAGATTGGTAAATAGGTTAGCTTTAAGGGGATGGTGTTACTAGAAATTAATTTGGGTTTCAGAAAAACCTGTCACTTTTTCAGAAAAGCTCTAAAGGTTTAACAACATAGTTCATTAGCAACATGAGTCACAAAAGCCCTGTGGATTTTTAAAAGACTTACTGTTACTTAAGCATTAACAAAGAAAATAGTAAAGGCACAGAGAGAAGTAAAGGCACAGAAAAGCTATTGTCCAGATTCTGAATTGGAAACCGTTTGCTTGTACTTAAAGGTTTGTTCTTGTTTCATTAATTAAAGTGAAACCAAGTTGATTAAGAGACTATGAACACAGAAAAGGAATCAGAAAGAATGGCCATTTTCTGATGTTTGGAATCTGATGGACAGAAGTGTTTTATCTACTAAAGAATTTCAGGTGAGTAGCAAACAAGTCAGTAGCAAAATCCCAGTCTATTCCACAACATCTTAATTTTAAGTAGGTCTAGAATATAAACATTTTTTGATGAAACTACACATTCAATTGGTCAGCTCGGTCTGAAGTACATTTAATTTGTTCAGGGCACTTTTCTATAGAACACCACTTAAGTCTAGGGAACAAAGTAATGATAGAGTGACTTTGCTTAATTAGGAAAACTGTAAATTCTAATCTGTCCTTGAAACATAAGTTTTCTACATACTGAAGAGTGGCTCCACCAAAGGATGCAGAATATTGGCAGAAGGGAAAGGAAAAGATAAAAGGAATGGAAAAGGAAAAGTTGTGGCTAGAATATGCAAAACTTTTGCTAGAAATGTCCTAGTCACAGCTTGGGTACACCAATGTTTGGTGGAGACCTTTACAAGTAGCTCATGAGGTCTGGGGGATAACTGAAACCTAGTGTGGGCAAAGAGGAAAAGGGTAATGGCTAAGCACAAAGGTTTGAGGCTGCAAGAGAACTGAAGCCAGCTTATTAGACTACAGGAAAAACAAACAAACCAACCAACCAACCAACCAACCAACCACTCTTCTCAGACTTAGACATCCCCCTGGGGAAATGACAGCCCTGGTAGCTGCCTTCCACTCTTGCTCTGCTGCAAGGATTTAATTTGATTTGCCTTGATGCAGTCTGTATGAGGGTGCAAAATCAGCAGCTCACGGATTAGAGGTGATGCGAGGCAGGGAACATACTTGCTTGCTTAAGGACTAACTTTTCTAAATGCTCATTGCTCAATGAACTATTTGATAAGCACATACACAGTAAGGCACTAATTATTTTTATGATATTTGAAAGTAAAATGCACATGACAGGCAGTAACTCTTAAAAGCCTCTGATACACTCAAGTCAGAGTCATTCTTCGCTATTTTCTGTATTACCACCATGGGGTTGGTGCATTTGACAGATGCTACTTTTCCAGTCAAATTCAGGAAAGGAAGATGGGTTGTAGGTCAGTGATTATGAATTTCATGTCAGTGCTTTTTACTTTGGAATACTACCTTTTTCCTGGTTTATTGATAAGACATCACAAATCCTGAGGATTTAAAACCACTTAAGAGTCAGTCTTTAAAAGAAGAAAGGAGGGTTCAACTTATTAGAACAAGTATTATCATACCAGCAAGTAAAGCGTTATCTTAATCATTTAAAATCAATGTACTCACCACTTTTTTAGCATCTATATTTTGTGACACACTTGATTTCTGTTTTCCAAGGTTTTTCATGTAACTATGAACTTCTGAATCAAAACATTCAGCTCCATAAAACGCACTGCTCCAACCAGGACTACAGCCATGAAAGCCAGGTAGATTAGGAGACCCAAGATAGCAGTTTCCAGCTATCTTTATGGTCTCTTCCTTTGGCTCTTTGTTTTCTTCTGCAAAACCTGGTCCAGTACAACAGCTGTTGCTTTGTAAACATTGTCCCTCTTTCTCTATAGGGACAGTATTTTGCATCAATTCCTTTTTGAAATTATCTGAAGGTGTCTCATCAAAATCCATTTCAGATAATGATGTATTTATTATAGGCTCAGCCTTCACATCAAAGGTTTCTTCCCCTTCTCCTAAAGGAAGCGTATGGTGAAAAGAAATAATGGTCATGTGCTGCAATGCATGCTTTGTTGAACTGAAACAATATGCACACAAAACACAGTTATAAGACTGCCTATGCCCTCTAACAGTGGTATTAGATGCTTATTTTGGCTCTACACTTTCTTTTTCTCAGCTACACATTGTAAAATGATAAAGGTTAAAGACATCTCAGAACTATTAAGCAATAGTTAAGCAATGCATTTCTGAAAATTTAAAAATATTTTCTGTGGATATACAGAAAGTATTTCAACAAATCACAGAAGCTTTAAAACAAAAGTTAAGTATGTCAGACTTGTGCATGCATTAGTAAAAAAGCTTAGCTCTTTAGGTTTTTACCTATCCATAAGTCTTGAAGCTTTTATTCCATTCATGGAGGGCAAGAATACTTGATACAGCCAAAGGGAACATAGATGTTAAACTTTCTACTCCTATGGGACTCACTCCATTGATCTATGATGGGACTTTCTGCAGTTTTAACAGCTACTACCAACCTTAAGGGATTGAGGCAACAGTGAAAAGTCGGTATGATGCTGACAGGAGCTTTTACACCTGCCAGAAGTCTCCCTTTTCACTTGAGCAATGCTCCAGGGCTTAGGTATGCCACCTTGAAGTCAAACAGATCTAAATTACCAGTGCAAAGAAATCACATGCTCTATGGGGAAGTCTGGCTCTACACCTGCAATCATTCTGAGCCAAAATGGAAAACTGTAACATAATGACAGGAGTCAAGTGCAAACTTGTAAATATATGTTTTGCTATAAAAGTTAATGATATAGAGATATCAGCAGTTCTTTAAGGAACACAGAACTTAACTTTTTTCAAAATAGTAAAGTAACCAAGCTTAACTGCTGAAACTTGCTGAACTGTCTTGGGGAAAAAAATAAAAAAGAATACTGATACAGGAGGAACTAAATACAATCTGTCCATGAATACGCGAAGTCTAGAAAGGGTAATGGTTTTGTTACAATCATGGGATTTAAACAGTCCCAGCTCAGTTTTGAGTACAGTTACTGAAAGAAGGAATATTTTGTAAACTTTTAACCACAAAGTACACCAGGAAAAATGCAAAACCCACACCGAAGGAGTATTACAATCACTAATATAATCTCAATGACTTCCCTGAACTGGTGTCCTGTAACCCACGTTTGTGATCAAACAGCAAAACTATCTTGATTAACAAATCATTCAACCCACTGTTCATTTTTCTATCTGTCTTTAAAAAGACACTTCAGTGGATAGAATAGGGAACTGGAGGAATTCCTAGGAGAGCTATAAAGACCATTCTATTTTGGCTGTTTGTTCAATAGTTAAAATTGCCCATTTAAAAACAAAAGCAATTCAGTTTCTAGATTTCTGTACAATTCCTTTCCACAGAATTTGTACATAATTTTATTCACAATATAATTTTTTGTTTTTATTTTAATACTTTCTATTTTACTGTCTAGTTTTGTTTTATTTCTGATAAGTGAACAAAGGATGAGATCTGTTGCACAGTCATCCTTCAGTGAATCCTCAACTACTTCAGTAACACCGAAGGACTCATAAGCATTTTCCAAGTTCTTATCCCTAAACTTCTTTAGTTGTTTGGTGCTGACTTAGTGTGACTGTTCCCCTTCTTTCTCACTACTTTAAAGCATGCCACTAAAACGTATACTGCACGAACACAAGAAAAATACATGTAGCAGTTAGTATTTTGGGAGCTTTTCAACAGACAGATCTGTGTGAATAGAAGTAAGTAGAAGTAAATGTAACAGGCAACCCATTAATGATGTTTGTCTGTATGTAAGCTTCATGTAAAAGACATCGGGTCCCCAAGATATTGATAATGTTTACATTCACTGAAACTGTTCATAGCGGAGAAGGTGAGTGTTTTCCTGAAGACACACTCAAAGCGCTAATCTCTCAAAACTTGTATCATTGATAGATTCCTAGCACACACAAAGATCTAGAAACATGAAGCCTCTTCTCACCCTCTGTCCGATCACTGCTTGCCAAAAAGCTATCAGATTTCTTCAGATCCTGGAATGCATTGCCACATTTGGAATCATCTGCCTCTGTTATGCTGAAAATACAAGATTAGGAAAAAATGTTTCATATACTTTTATAACAGTAAAATGAGATCTTACAAATTATTCTACCATCTGTGTGAAAGGCTTCATAGCATTTAACTGCTTCCTAAAGTTTGCATGTTCAGCTTCAGTTGTTACATAACAAGAAAAAATATAATGTTCAAATGGACATTAAAGCACACTGAGTAAGATACAGAGATTTTCTTTTACAATATTTGGCAAAATTCCAACAGAAAAATCAGAATACATACAAACAGAAGGCATAAATCCAGATAATTTAGACTGCAAATTACTGCAATGGGTTTTTCACTCAGGATTCAACCTCTGCATAACAGTATGACTAAGTCATCCCTAGTAAGAACAATCATAACTTTAAGTCAAAGAAGGTAATGATTAAAAACTGTCTAAAGCATATTAAGGAGTGTCTTAGAGGTATTCTGAGGCAGTTCTTGCATGTGATCTCTCAAAGCCAGACCTGTATTTCTGTAGTAGATAATAAGTCATAATTTCCTTTTCAATCCTGCTTTCAAAAACTTAACTTTGTAACAAAAGTTTACACAGAGAATGACCTCCTGGTATATATCAGTAATTCAGCTGCAATAGCTCAAGTTTCTTCTACCCTAACATTCAGCCCTGGGGAATTAAGAGTGTAACCTCCGACCAATTGTCAACAGCTTCTTAAAA
Organism: Megaceryle torquata; assembly: GCA_024611175.1. Classification (NCBI taxonomy): domain Eukaryota; kingdom Metazoa; phylum Chordata; class Aves; order Coraciiformes; family Cerylidae; genus Megaceryle; species Megaceryle torquata. The sequence continues at coordinate 17,912 of JANIJG010000312.1, read as the reverse complement.
ATCCCAACTGAAATGGGAAATAGACCAGCATGTCAAGGTCTGATATCTGGAGATTGTAGTCTATTGTCTCTGAAATTTACTGTAAGGATTATACATCTTTTATCACTGAAGTTTTTCTAGACTATATCTACCAAACTTCTTGGTCAAAACTTCCAATATGTAGCTTCAGACCATGACAGACAAAATCCCCATACATAACTTCCAAATATAAATTCATTACTGTTTACAATAGCTTTCAGCAAGTAGTTTTTATAAGTGCACTACATTCAGATGCTGCAATAAAACAAGAATGTGTATTATTTTTCAGGTAAATATGTCATTGAAGATGAAATAATAAAAATTAATTAACCTGGTGTGTTCTCATGTAACAGACTACTTGTAAAAGACTGACAGGAACCCTGAGTCAAACTAAATCAGTTAAATAAAACATTTTTATCAAAGATACATTAAGTTCCTTGTTCTTAGGTGTGAATAGAACAAAAGCACGTATAAAGAACTAAACTAAAACAGAATAAGCAAACTGCACAGCAAGAACAATATTCTTCACTTCTGATTAAACAGCCTCTTTCTAACAAGACTACAAAGCTCTCCATTAATGGTTGAAAACAATATTGATCAGAATTAGGTTTCCATTATTCAGCTATCCTAAGACAGAGTTACACATAAGCTTAACAGAAAACATTTTCTGCATTTGCCATGCAGAAAGTCATGAAGTATCTAATAGACTGAGAAATTACCAGGCAGGAAACAAGGATACCTGAAGAGAAGCAGCATATCCTTTCCTGCTTCTGAGAAGTAGGGAAAAAGAGCATTAAATTGAACTGTAAGAAGGAAAAAGTTGAAAAATACCTACCATAAATGTGAAGGTCTTTCTCCATTTACTACTTGATAGAGATTCTCCAGTAACTTATCATCCCAGTAGAGGTCACAAAATTTCTCACAAATTGTATCAGAGAACATACCAAACTTAACTTCCTTTAAGTTTAAAATGAAATTACCTTGTTTAAAAAGGAGAAAGAAACAAACAAAACAAAGCAAATGATGACCAAAAAAACCCCAAAAAACAAAACCCACCACATTAATGACAATATTCTTACACATGAATGATAATAATATACAAAAGAAAATATACATACCCATATCAAAAACTTCAACTCCATTCTCTAGATAGCCATCAAATGCAAACTCCTCTTGTATAAGATGAACCACTTCCTGAAGTAAAGTGTCCCTTGTCCTGTTGTGCTGGGGCAGGTCTTCAACATCAAAGAGATGAGAATTGTCTTGATTCACTGAGGTACGTGGTATGTGTTCTTGTTCAGTGAAAAAACTGTCTACACTGGTAGCACACTCAATTTCTTGGCAGTTGGTTTGAACAACTGGATTACTTTTATCAAATTTGTTCTCTGTATTAGTAGTCTCACAGTTTTGCACTCTGCCAGAAGAGGCATCATTTTCTGTTTGCATGCTCATTTTATAGTTTGCAATAGTACTTGAAAGTAGTACTGGCAAACTATGACAGCAATCATAAGCAATTCTTGAATGAAGAGGTTTATTTGGTATTTGCTCTGATACAGCTAAATGTACTGGTACAAATGTCAAAACTCTTTTCTCCGAGTCCTGTTTGAGAATTATGTTATTTATATGAAGAAAATTTGGAGATGTAGGACAAGGTAAGGAGCTGGAAGGAACTTCAGATAAAATGCTTTTTCCCTTGAGAGTATGTGATGAATCAGATGGTGATGGCAACATAACTACAGAAGTAAATGCATCACCTGACTTTTGCTCTTCTGAAGATATCTGGGATGAGTGGCCTAGAACTTGTAAATCACACTCAGGTAATTCAGGTAAAGTTTCAACAGCATTTGTGTCCTCAGTATCATAGCTTTTAGAGTCTTCTACATATCCTGATTTTTTGTGGTCCACATGTTTTTCTTTTCTTGTTTCTTTCTTGAATTGTTCAGAAACTGGTGTATGAATCTCTCTGAAAAGAAACAAAGAATTTTTCTTTTTTTTAGGAAAATTCCAGTAGATTTAAGAATGAAGTCCCAAGTTTAACTTATTCTGTTTCAGGATATACTAACTTTGTTGCATTTGTATTTTGCTGCAGAATAATAGGCTTAAAATGAGTTGCAGGAGAGGTGAATGCAACAGGTAATGTAGCTTTCTCACAATTTAGAGAAATCTGGTGTGGTACTGGTCCTTTAACTGCTACAAGTTTACTTTCACTGGTAATAGGCACAAATCCTAAAAACAAAAACAAAGTTAGAAAGATGAACAACGTGCAAAATATAAATGCAAGGTAAATAACAATCAAAATAGATAGGGAAAAAAAAAAAAAGAATTGTGTACCCAACTAAGAAAATCTGACATATAGAACTAAACTAGAGAATACTAAAACAAAGTAAACATGTCAGAGTCTGACTGCTTACCTAGACTTGACTCTGAAGGGTCCCTCTCATGTCTTTCATTTTTAAATTCAAAAGCGACATGATCTTGAGACAAGATTACTTCTTCCTCAACAGCCTGACAACACAAATTGAAGTCCAAACTAATTTTTAAATTTCTGCTCAGCACATTACTTCAAAAATAATCCAACTCTCATATAAACCATGAATGTTGCAAAACAACCACCTAGTCATGCCAACTTGGAGAATTAAGAAAAATTACATACAAATATCTAAGGAGTGGTAGAACTCTTTGGAAATCTTGGTAATCCTGTGTTTCTAGCCAGAACTTTTAGGCAAAGTTTTGAACAAAGTCAGTTCCATGGACTGACTGAATGCTGCATGCACTATATACACATTTGAAACAAATGGAACACAACTACTAGATACTAATGTCTTCTGTTCTATGAAAGGTGGTAACTGAAAGATTATGAAATTAAGTCACTGTTTTTTCACTCATGCAAACTGTGGAGTCAGGGTACCAAAATCTGGGGAGTGACCACTCCAACAGCACTAACTATAAAAAAGCAATACTTATAGACTACTTGAAAATAAATAAAAAAAGAAAATAAAATAACTATCAAATAAACCCAGAACAAATCTAATTATACTTGCAGGCTACAAAAATCTTACTGGAATACAATTTACCAAATTAATTGAAAAAAATGTAGAGAATTAAAAAAGGTGGCACTCTTACCTTATAGATAGATTTATTCAACAATGCCAAAATATTTTTGCTGTTTATGCCTTGTTCAAGTAAATAATGATTGCATGTCTAAAAAAAAAAAAAAAAAATTCACAATTTTCAGCCAGTAAATAAGTTTTCAATCAAGTGATGTATTCTTGGACAAAGACAATGTCAAGACAAAATAAGTCAATTAGAAGTAAACTAAGTTTAGGAAGTCTTATGAATCTATTCTGAATACCTTACGGACAATTTCAATACAAATTAGAAACACACCCCTTTGCGTTCCTCGGGAGGTAACTGGACTGGTTCGAGTGAGAACAGAACTAATTCTGTTCAGTGATTTCACTTTTCAGCTCAGTTCTTCTAACTGCACTGTCTGAAGTTAGCAGCCTGTTTTCACAGTGTCTGCTGCTGGCAGTGATAACACCCCATGGTTAGAG